>CASHTC010000952.1:65000-67500 GCA_949357725.1 Hyperoplus immaculatus | reverse complement strand
AGGCATGAAGTCATTTTAGTCCTATGGGAAAAAACTGCTTGTTAATAAAAAATGTTTGAAGGCAAAGAAAATGACATGGAGCCTCAACTCAATCTGACCAGATTCCCTTTCAATAAACTATTAAGATTGCGGCAAACATCAACCAAACACATAGGTCTATATGCAGTCGCCGATGGTTTATCTCAGGCACACACAGGCACACACAGGTGCGCTAAAACCTAACGGGGCAAATATGATGTAGTGGAGGAAACTGAGTGTGTTGTTCCGGCGCTGATCTGTTATTATCACTAGATGCACGTCAGATGTGTCTGTCAACAGCAGTTTGCCAGCGTAGTCCACCGCGTTAGTTCCAACCTGAAAGTTAAAGCAAAAGGGAAAAATAAATTAATAACACAAATTATACAAAGATGTTAAAACAGGCAAGTTTAATTGTAGCATATTCTAGTGGTGAGACATCAAAACTAATTCAAACGTATTAGGGTTGCTGCGTTAGTCGGTGTTACCGGTGTCACTCGGTGTTGAGGCTCACACCGATTACATCACTTGCCCACCGGCAACACCGAGTAGCCTAGGCTTATTCCTATTTAATTTTTTTTTGTTTAGACATGAAAGCCAATTGGTTAAATTTTGCGTGACAGTGCCAGTTCATTAGGATAAATAAATAACAAGTATGTCTGAGGCTATACATTCTTAGTTATAATAAGGCTACTTAGAAAACAATGAATCTGAGCGCAGAGCTGCGTCACAGCAGCAGAGTCTCCCGTAGAGAGAGGAGAGTTTACCAACAAGACCATGGCGGAGGAGTTTGCTTCAAAGTCGAAAATAAACGCCCCTATTTGGCAATATTTTGGATGAAACCCTTATACTAGGGAACCTGAAAACGTAGGCTAAACGAGGCAGTCTGCTAACTGTTGAAGATTCAGCAACGGGAGGTAACACACAAACACACACCCGAGCGCATACACAGAGGCAGGCTGTCTGTGTGCTGCTGCTCCGTGCCGATGACAGCTTGCCATGAAAAAATAATAAACAAATTGTAAAGTGGGGGGGACATGTTACGTCCCCAGTGGACATTACGCCACAAATATATCGGTCGTAGCTACACTCAAAACATTCGGAGCTGAAGCCCCGGTAAAATTACGTTGCGACACGGACACACCTCAAAGTGCACGACAACAGTTAATGACAACACTAAGCATTTGTTTTGTTCAAAAATAAATGGCACGATCTAATGTTTAAGATCAAAGTAAGTGCTCTACAGAGCCGACGGGTGTCTTCTCTTGAAATCTGCGGTGAAGCCTAATCATATTCATTTATTTTGGAGAAAAAAAAAATGTAAGAGACTGTCTGGTGGTGGTACCGGTAACACCGGTGTTGTCGCACATGTATTACTCGGTATGAAAATGTCCACACCGCTGCAACCCTAATAATTATGAATATTATTTTCCATTTTCTACCAAGTTGTTCTGAAAAATTGCAATAGATTCTAAAAACTGAATGTGTTACTCACAGGCTGGATATCTATGGGCCTTTCGAACCTCCAGGCTGCTGGGGAGGAACACTTTCTTTCTGACCTTGTAGTTGGGAGCAGCATCACCTTGTTTCTCTGTAAGATTAAAATATCTGTCAGATATCTTTCAAAACAGCTCCAAAACCAAAATAACCACTGTTAGTATTTGTGAATGAATACCTGCTATAATGTTGAAGTCAGCTGTCTTCTCCTTCTTTGCCAGGGAACTTATTTTGGGTTCCAGGTCTCTGTAAGTCTCCCAGTAGCTTCAGGATGTAACAGGGAGAAATCCTGTGAAATCTGCAACGTAAAAGAAAAAAAGGCAAAACAATGTAAGACACAAACAAATATTTGATTCAAAGTCAATAGATTCTGAGTGCCATTATTAGTGTTGATGGATGATGAACCAACATCTCCATCCTAAAAACACATGAAACAGCAAATAGTGTTGCAATAACAATATCATTCAAATATCAGCAATAATATATTTTCCCCAAACATGTTGTTAATTTACATACCTTCAGATGCAGGGACCAAATCAGCTAGGCTCCATTCTCTGAATTTCTCCTCCACAAACTCATCATCTTTAAGAAATGAACAGAAATACAGTATTAGTTCATTACTGTGCACATATGGATTGTTGCAATGGGCCAATGTCCCACTAGTAGGGTTGTAATGGGCGTTAAGGTTCAGTACATTTTCTGTAGAGTAGGGAAAACAAAACAAAAATGAGGAAATAACTTTTGTCATGTAGGCTTTAAAAAAATAAAAGAATCAGCAGAGGTCCACCTTAATTATTATTCTAACAGATAGTGAAATGAGTGACACTCAAATACTGACATGCTCTCAATGCTAGAAAATAAATAACACTAATAAATGGAATAAATAGAAATGTCACTAGTCTGAGCCACTGAAGTTTATGCTAGCTTTCAGAGCATAACAACAACTGACAAATGCACAAAGCAGATCTTATCGCTCTGGCCAAATAAT
>CASHTC010000952.1:55000-57500 GCA_949357725.1 Hyperoplus immaculatus | reverse complement strand
TCGGTCTCTTCCATCTTCCAGATTCATGCCATTAAGAGCAAGGTTGTCTTTGTTCAGGCTCATGCTTGGACATAGGCCAAAACACACACACACACACACACACACACACACACACACACACACACACACACACACACACAACCACATTCACACACACACATAGATGCAAACACACACACAGCCACATTCACACACACACACACACACACACATGAGGGAATCACACACACACACACAGGGAGACACATACACACAAGGATACACACACACACACACACACACACACACACACACACATACACACGCACACGATTGAAGCTTAGACATATTTCTAATATGCCAAGATGCCAAGATTTTCTGGCGGGCCCACGTTTACTTTACTGTTTCATCTCATCAGTTAAAACAGGCCTTCATCGTCAAGGAAACAAATCATTAGCCTCATAGCATAATTGCCTAAATCATATTTACTCTACTCAACATCTACTCTATTCTACATCTACTCTATTCTACATCTGCTTTACCCTACTCTATAACCCTTAAAATATGACTTAGGCAATTATGCTATTAGGCTAACGAAACGTAGATGTAGAATAGATGTAGAATAGAGTAGATGTAGAGTAAAAGAAGAATAGAGTTAAAGCTGGGGTATGTGATTTCTGATTGGTCAAAGTTAACATGAGCTGTACACTTTGACCAATCAGAGCGAGGCTCCGATTCTCTGTTCTTATTGGCTGTTGGGACTGTCCATTCACTTTGGCACCGACGTTGTTGGTGCAGAGCGTGTCAGGGAGGGACCATAGGGGAGGGACCAAAGAGAACAAGTGGAGCCGTTGAGGTATTTGGATTCGAATCTCTATCCCAACTGCCATTTTCTCTCCAAATCCTCCACCCCAGCTTTAATATGATTTAGGCAATTGGGCTATGAGGCTAACGATAAATTATTGATGGTGTCGTTGTCAGGTCGTCAAAACAACAATTACAGACCAAATTAAAATCAATTAAACTTAAAAGATTGCTTGTTAAAGTAACTCCCACGCCAAGCCAGGTAGAAGATAATTTTTTTTTTTTTGTTTATGTATTCATGGCTCTCGACTACAGTACGTGGTATGGAGCACAGCATTTAAAGCTGCAGTGTGTAGAATTTTGGGTTTTATTTCCTAGCAGATTTTGTAGAAAGTAATTATAATATCCATAAGTACATTTAATTTAGTGCATAATAGCTGACATTTTTTTATATTAATTATTATTTTTTCCCTTAGAAAGGGTCTCATATATGTCCATATTTCTGCATATCTTGGACCAAGGCCTACTGCCGCCATCTTGAACGTGTCATAGTTGGAATGTCATCAGGTGCATTGTTTAAAATGTAGAATTGTTCTTGTCCTTGAAGGCCACTGTAGCTTCTGTTATTATTCTAAAGGGTTGGGGTTACCCAGGGAGCGTTGCATTCTAGAACTTTGTAGAACTTTCTTGATGATGTCATATTACACACTGCACCTTTAAATAATAACGAAACAAAACAGTGGTGCACAGCATGGGCGAAACCAAAAACACACTACTTAAAGGAATACTTCCCTCATACGAAACCGTTCTATCATTATAAAATCACTATTATAATATAATGAATGAGGTTTTTCTTCCCTCAGTCTTCCCTTGGCCCAGCTGTCCTGTTAATCCTAATCCTACATTTTTACTAGTGTGATGTCACACTAGTAAAAATGTAGGGTTAGACAGTGAGACCATAAAACACTCTTTCTGGCTTTTTCTCAGGCTAGGATGAATCGATTTCTAAAATGTTTTGCACATTTATACTACATAGGATCTCAGAGTTCAATACACCTTCATATTCCCACCGGTGAAGTAGGTCTTTATACACTGGTAGGACATTTTTTTAGACAGGCCCTTGTTTAAACCTGCAGTGTGTAGAATTTTGGGTTTTATTTCCTAGCAGATTTTACACACTGCACCTTTAATATGGTGCAGTGTGTAATGGTAGGACATTTTTTTAGAAAGGCCCCTGTTGAAAGCTGCAGTGTGTAGAATTATTATAACACACTGCACCTTTAACCAATAACTTCCAACACTTTCTGTAGCAAATATGTGACTGCCTCCAACTTCAACTGAGAGATGGAAGTCTTAATTGTGTTAGTTTTTTCGAAAAGCTTTCCAGAGAAAAACAAAAGAAAGAAAGAAAGGAAGAAAGAAAGGAAGGAGGAGACAGACATCTTGGCATCTGTTACCATTAATTTACTGCTCACTGCTTTCAATGGTGTGTGTGTGTGTGTGTGTGTGTGTGTGTCTTGGTGTGTGTGTGTGTGTGTGTGTGTGTGTGTGTGTGTGTGTGTGTGTGTGTGTGTGTGTGTGTGTGTGTGTGTGTGTGTGTGTGTGTGTGAGTGTGTGTGTGTGTGAGAGTTCCCATATGTTTCAGATGTGTCTTTGCCATCGTCGTCGCCCCCCGAAAACAAACGGCTTTTTCTCTGAATTATTCACTCCACACACA
>CASHTC010000952.1:42500-50000 GCA_949357725.1 Hyperoplus immaculatus | reverse complement strand
AATTCAAGGGAATCGCAGCACCGATCACTAAAATGTATGTTGCATCTTTTTTATTTTTTGTTCTTCTGTGTGACAAGAAAAGTTTGTCACAGACGGGGGAAGAAAAAACCTCCCACTGGGTGATTTGCTACAGGTTTTCCTCGAGTTATAGACCCCTGCTGTTTTCGAAAAATGCATTTGAAGAATCTCAGACACACACACAAACACACACACACACACACACACACACACACACACACACACACACACACACACACACACACACACACACACACACACACACACACACACACACACACACAAGGCTTTACAGGCTAACAGCTGACAGTTAATGAGATCGACCTATCACCATGTCACATGGAAAAAAAAGCTTGTTTTTTCGCTGGCTGGCTGCACTCTATGATAAAAAATATATATATATATAAAAATAAAAATAAATAGGGGAAGAAATTGTGTCGGCAGGTGTGTGTGTGTGTGTGTGTGTGTGTGTGTGTGTGTGTGTGTATTTCAGCTCCCTGCAACTGACACTTTTCGCCAGTTTAAGGTAATTGCATAAAGTTGCTAAACAATGGGGAGGCTTTCGGTTCATAAGAAAATATGTTCTGTGAAATGCAAGCTATACAAATGCTCGAGTGAGTGAGTGTTTCATGAATAGTGGGTGATACAAAAGCTGTGTGTCATTGAGACTGAATCTTCAAATCATCTTTAAAAGTGTATTAAAGCGATAGTGCGTAACTTTTTTTCATATTAATTAATGACGGATATATTCAAGCGATCGCCAAACGAGTCGACACAAAGTTGATTAAGCCTATTATCAGCTCCACAAAACTCTCTCTGTATTTCTCAGTACGGCAGCGTTTACAAACTGGTGCACCCCCCCACCCCCCTCACTCCGACACTGGTGCAGGAGCTCAAGAAAAATCTTAGTATGAAAAACAGTTCTGACATGGTTGCACTACAGGTTATGATCTACTTCTCTGTCCATATTTATATAATTTATGACATTTTATAAAGAAATCACTGTCCTTGCTTTTTACTTAGGAAGCCCTCTCGCATGGAAACATTTGTGTGTGTGTGTGTGTGTGTGTGTGTGTGTGTGTGTGTTTCTCCCTCTGTGTGTAGTATCTTTTATTTTTTAGGTCAAATTTGAGTCCGGACGGATCACAAGTTAGGAAGTTAGGATGGCAGGCAGAAAAATCCCCTTGAAAGTGTTCCAGGGTTGAGAGCAGGATGTGGATGAATCTCCTCAAGTCATTACACACACACACACACAGAAAAACAAACACAAAGTTGCCAAATCCGACCGAAAGACAGACACACACACACACACACACACACACACACACACACACACACACACACACACACACACACACACACACACACACACACACACACACACACACACACACACACACACACACACACAGGGGCATCTTTTGTATGTGCATAGGGAGTTTCCATGCGCTCTCTTCTCTCTGTCTTGGCAAAGCGTTCAGTCACGGGGATGGGTTTGTGTCAGCCGTCACACAGAGCCAGTGATAACAGGCGGCACAAGAGAAATACTGTCCTAATGGTTTAGTGTGTGTGTGTGTGTGTGTGTGTCTGTGTGTGTCTGTGTGTGTGTGTGTGTGTGTGTGTGTGTCTGTGTGTGTGTGTCTGTTTTTCCACAGTCCACACCAGTTAAAAACTAGTGAAGGGGATATTTCACTCCAGGAACATAGAGGCGAAATACACAAACACATGACTGTGATTTGATCCCATAAAAACAAATATTATTTATTTATTTATTTTTTAATTTTTTTATTCTGAAGATAAAAATATCTTGTTTTCTGTCCTTTCATGTCTAGTTGATTAATTAAGTTTGAATTTAACTTTATTAATGTATGAGGAGAAATACAAAAACACACGACTGATCTGATCTTGTAAAATAAATAAAATAAAGTAAAATGCAACCGACAAAAAAAAATTAAAGATACAAAAATATCTTGTAGTTTTTTTTCTTTTCAAGTCTCGTGAATTAAAAGGGAATAAAATGCATAGAAAAGGACCTGATCTATTTACATGAAAGTGTCTTATTATTGACTGGGCTTAATCCTTTTTATAGCTTAATCAGATTAGGCAACATTCATTTTAGTGTTTATGTTTTACAAAGTTGTAGTAAAATGTAATCTTGTCCAATGTGTTTATTCTAGTGCCCTCGTCTTTTTTCATATATTTCGCTCCATTGAATGAAATTGAATTAACTCTATTTTGGGTAAAATACGTGTGTTTACATGTTAGTTAATTTGCCGGACGTTATATTATTTTGGTTTACACACATTTCGTACAATCAAGTAATCTTAGTGACGATTTTTTGGTATAACTTCTACTTTCACTGACATAATTTCTACATTAATTTGCGATTTTCTTTTTGAATCATCTGGATTTTTAAGCTCTAGTTAAATAGGTGTACCGTTTAAAATTGGTGTAATTTTCTAGTTTTCTTCTCATGCACTCTGAAAAGAATGAAGAGTCCACTCCGAATGTTCAGTGTCTCTCGTTTTACTATTTATAGGCATATGTTTGAGTAGAATGAACATTTTGGTTTTATAATATAAACTACTGACAACATTTCTACCAAATTCACAATACATTTTTTTGTCATTAAAGAGCATTTTCAATAAGTAATGTAGAGATGAAGATTGAAGAAAAATCCAGACTGGTCTCTTAATTTTTTCCGCGGCTGTATATACAGTTCATATGTATTCTAACTGTGAACTCAATGCAGTGTGCTTATTGTCAGTAGTTCGGACATTGCCGTTAGAACATTTTGAAGTTTCTGTCTCCTGTGACGGACACACTATCCCCAGTTTGTCCGGCCAGAGACAGCCCTAATGGTGTGTGTGTGTGTGTGTGTGTGTGTGTGTGTGTGTGTGTGTGTGTGTGTGTGTGTGTGTCTATTTTGTAAGATCAAGAGCCACCATTGTCACAGGCAGAGAGAGAGAGACAGACGTCTTGGGGGCATATGATGTCATGTATTGATAAGCTGACGAACCTCTCCGACAAAAGAAGGAATATGTCACCGTTCTCGGTTTTGACTTAGCCACCAATTTACCGCCACTACTCACTACACACACACACACACACACACACGCACACACACACACACACGCACACACACACACACACACACACACACACACACACGCGCACACACACACACACACACAAACATGTATGAAAATCAGATTTAGTTCGATTGCAAACAGAGCGTTTTTTAGTGCAGTGAGTGAGTGAGTGAGTGAGTGAGTGAGTGAGTGAGTGAGTGAGTGAGTCATACACTTCCTTTTGATGTGCGGCACAGACACAGAAATGATACAAATTGCATTTCGACCCCTGTGAAATACAATAAGCGCTTTGGCTTGATGGCGTGTGTGTGTGTGTGTGTGTGTGTGTGTGTGTGTGTGTGTGTGTGTGTGTAATGGAGAACATATTCATTTAGTGGCGTGGAGCTTTAAGCGAAAGAGGCTGGAATTCTTATCTGAGAAGACGCATCAACTTCCCTTTTATGATAAAAAACTAAAAAAAAAAAAAAAAATGGCTACTTTCATTTTTGAACCCTTCTGACTGAAAGTGGTCTGATTTTACGGTTTCGCTGATGCCATCAAGATGAGAGTTAACTCCGGAAATTAGATTGAGGGAAATTGAATGATAGATAGGCCTCGAGTACAGCTCAGTGTATTTGCTATAAATTATAATATACAGGCACACTTTTCGTACTGAGCAGAACTGATGTTATCCTTCATTTTATTTAGTTTGTCCAAACTTATTTGGATTGAGTTAGAAAGAGTTTTGCCAGGACTAAGATATATATTTCTCGTCAAAGTCTTTTATTGTCGGTTCTGATACAAGACATACATCAGAATCAAAATTGCGTTTATCACTGACCCACAGTGCAGTTAGAGCAATAAAATAAAAATATATATAGAGAGTTAAAGGTGCAGTGTGTAATATGACATCATCAAGAAAGTTCTACAAAGTTCTAGAATGCAACGCTCCCTGGGTAACCCCACCCCTTTAGAATAATAACAGAAGCTACAGTGGCCTTCAAGGACTAGAACAATTCTAAATTTTAAACAATGCACCTGATGACATTCCAACTATGACACTTTCAAGATGGCGGCACTAGGCCTTGGTCCAAAATATGCAGAAATATGGACATATATGAGACCCTTTCTAAGGGAAAAAAAAATAATTCAAAACTTTTTTTTCAGCTATTATGCACTAAATTAAATGTACTTATAGATATTATAATTACTTTCTACAAAATCTGCTAGGAAATAAAACCCAAAATTCTACACACTGCAGCTTTAAATAAGACAATAGACAATATTTACAAAAGATAAATTCTAAATAGTAAGTAGTGCAAAGGACTTTTTTGCAATGTGATGAAAAATACAACACTGTGCAATATGTAGTCAGTGGATCAATTTAGTTTGTTATATATCGTAAAGCAACAGCTGACCAACTACTCCTGTCTTGATATATTTATAAAAAGGTCTTCATGAGATTGTTGGACAAACCAAACTTTGTCTCCTCTGGCGCTAGAACTTCCTCTGTTTGTTAATTGCAGAAGCATTTAAAAATCCAATCATCAATTATTTCCCCTAATTTTTTTTTGTATCGCATTGTCTGTTGATGTTTGTTTGCTTGAGATCCTTAATTACAAAGGAATCGGATAGACGTAAGTGACCCAGAACAACTCGGTCGGTAAAAAAGATTTGGGTTTTTAACTCTTTAACCCCCCTGTGCCCGTAATTTGAACCAGAAAACATTTTAGCTGCCAGAGGTTGTGTAAGGGTCACAGACTTCAGTGAACCGATGTCACCTTTTTGGGTCGTAAAGCCAGAGATTCCCCGCGTTAATGAGAGTTTAGTTAAGGAAAGGTAATGCGTTTTAAATGCACAATTTCACTCCCACGAGAGGCATTATTTGTAGTGTGTCAACTTTTGGGACTTATATGACTATCCACGTCATTACGATATATGATTTTGGTAGCTACAAGTATTTAAAAAAAAATTAAAATTTAAAACCTTTATTTCTACAGGTAAATCCCATTGAGACCGGAGACTCTTTTTCAAGGGAGACCTGTTCCCATTTACACGTTACCGTTCACACACATTCACACACCGATAGCAGGCTCACTATCAGGAGCAATTTAGGGTTCAGTGTCTCTTTGCTCAGGGACACTTGGACATGTGGCGGGGAGACGGGGGATCGAACCACCGACCCTGTAGTTGAGGGTCGACCGATAGGGTGGTTTGTTTTCTAACTAGATTCACCCATTCACACACACACTCACTCACTCACTCATACACCGATGGCAATATGAAGGATGTAAAATAAACAGACACACACACACAAACACAAAAACACACACTCAGTTGACACACACACACACAGACTTTTTTCCTCTCTTTTGTGTAGACATGTACACATTGATACACACATTGTGCAAAAGCTCCTACATGCCTCTTACATCTGTATTTACAACAACGTGAGCTAAACAGGAATACACACACACACACACACACACACACACACACACACACACACACACACACACACACACACACACACACACACACACACACACACACACACAGACCCTTAGCCCACACACACACACACACACACACACACACACACACACACAGAGACCCTTAGCCCACACACACACACACACACACACAGACCCTTAGCCCACACACACACACACACACACACACACACACACACACACACACACACACACACACACAGAGACCCTTAGCCCACACGTCTCCGAAACTGCATTTAGACCAACTTTTTTTTTTTTTTAACTTGATTCGAAACCTGACTTTTCAATCTTATATTAACAAATGAACACATTTATTCTATACACATCTAGGCTGGCGATGGTTTGATTGTAACCGACATTCCTTTAAATGAAAAACCTACCCACTATAACTTTAATGTGAAATGTGAAATGCATGTCATTCTAAAGCACTTTTCTTTTGTATATAGTGTAGAATGGGCCCTACAAATGTAATTTATTATTTTTAACTAACGCTTAACAGGTACTTTCTGCAACAGCCATGTCGTAAAAATGTATCCTAGGGGCATTTACAGACACAAAGCACACATGCTGTCATCTCAAATCTGTCCGATAATTCAAAACATCGGTCAATTTTTCCTTGAAATACGACACACACACACACACACACACACACGCCGAAATGCTTGATTTGCTTTGAATGTCTGAAAACAGGTACATGCCGTAAACAAAACCAAGATAGGAATTGAAAGACATCTGGTTCTTTAAGGGCTACTAGATTCACTACCGCGTAAAAAAAGAACAGCTCCCGAAAGACGTGAAAGTGACAGAAAAAATTACCTCATCCACTCACACAGACAGAGAAAAGATAGATGGATAGATAGACAAGAGACAAGAGGAGTGAGTGCACGTTTCGGTTTGACCCCCAAGGTGGATGTAATGTGACAGGGCCAGGGATCTAACCCTCTTGAGATGTGTGTAATTGTGTTTTTGACATCGCCGTGCATGTCAAAGTCGAAACAGATTTCACCCCGAAGCATTCGCAGACAGTTACAGTAACCCTTCTCCCACCCTTCTACAGCCCCGGGAAAAAATCATGAGACCAGTCTGGATTATTCTTAAACCTTCATCTCTACATTACTTATTGAAAATTCTCTAAATGACAATATTTTTTGGGGGGAATTTGGTAGAAATGTTGTCAGTAGTTTTATAGAATAAAACCAACATGTTTATTCTAGTCAGACATATGCCTATGAATAGTCAAACGAGAGACACTGAACATTTGGAGTGGTCTCTTCATATTTTCCAGAGTTACTATAACATCCCTAAAGTATAATTCAGTGGTCTTTTGACGTACTTTTCAACCTTGACAGGCCGCCACTGAAATTGTGATTTATATTTATACCCTTTAGTTTAATAAATTCAAATGCAGGGGCGCCCTTAGCTCAGTTGGTAGGGCGCCCCCCCACCCCCATTGGCCTCGGCCAGCAGCGGACCCGGGTTCGATTCCAGCCCGCGGTCGTTCTCTGCATGTCACTCCCCTCTCTGCCCCATTTCAACTCTGTCTCTACACTATCAATAAAGCATAGAAATGCCCAAAAAATATCTTTAAAAATAATAATAAAAAATAAATAAAATTCCAATTCCAAATCTTATGTATTAACACAATATGAGGCATTAATGAACCATTTAAGATGCTTTACCTCAGAATGAAAGAGTAGATTCGGGCTTATACAAAAGCTATGTGGGTATTGACCTCACAAAAAGTCAAATTTGAAGTAGTTTTTTTTTATGGTTTTACAGTTTGGATTAACAAAAAATACACAGCAGGGAGGAAATTGTATTGAAAGGAATCAACTTTTAATCAAACAAAAGGAAATTTCTTGGTGCACATTACTTTAAAATAGGACAGCACATACCTA
>CASHTC010000952.1:17500-27500 GCA_949357725.1 Hyperoplus immaculatus | reverse complement strand
TTATTTACACCGTGTTTTGAGTGTTACGGATAGAGTAGGGACCTTTTCAGTGATACAATAGATACATATAACCACAACCTGACACACGCAAAGTACTTCTGAAAGGCCCTGAAAATTCTCCCCGGAGTCTGCGGGTGGCTGCAGGGAAAATATGAAAAGGGCTACAAGAGATAAGAAGTCGACTTGTATAAAAACATAATTGTATTTTCCCGTAGCTGTGTGAATGTGCAAGCGATGAAAGGAAAATGCATTTAACCTGTGATTCAATTCATGCATGGCAAAGAGTTGTAGAAAAAAAAAAGGACAGCGGTTAAATTGTAGAGGTAAGAAGCCTTGAATAAAATGTGTAAAGTGTAGTTAAGGTCATAGCTTATAGAATGAGAGAGAGTGTGTGTGTGTGTGTGTGTGTGTGTGTGTGTGTGTGTGTGTGTGTGTGTGTGTGTGTGTGTGTGTGTGTGTGTGTGTGTGTGTGTGTCCAAGAGAGAGAGAGTGTGTGTGTCGCATTATGAGAATAATTCGATTCGGGGGCTAGTCTCTCCTCTCCTCTCCTTTTCTCTCCTGTGTGCATTTCTCTACAGGGAAAAGGATTATACCTTCCCACAGTTTGTGTGTGTGTGTGTGTGTGTGTGTGTGTGTGTGTGTCTGTGTCTGTGTCTGTGTCTGTGTCTCAAAAGGATGGGGAAAATGCTCTAGTGGTATTTAAAATCCTATGAGCAGGTTTTGTGGGCTGAATATAAAATCTTAAAACTAAAAGGTTGAACTGTTGACACTCCCTGCATGTGTTAAATCTATATCCATACTCTTTCTTTTCACTTTTTCTATATACTGCAGCTGATCATAAAAAGTATATAGTAAGCATGTTAGTATGCTACAATTGGGACATACTTTTTGCTATTTTTCTCATCATAACATCGCGCCTTGATCTTGCCTCTTGCTTTTATATATCCGTCTCATTGCTGGTTGTTTTCAGACGGAGGCTCTGTTGATGTGACTTCACTTCCGTATAGCGCACTGGATTGTGGGTCAGAATCGCCCCAAAAAAGCTGGTGATTTCCACACTTTAAAAAAATCCTGACTGACTGGGCTGATTATGGCATCATTTTGTCGCCAGTATTTCCTGCATTTTATTATCAGCTTTATTTTGTACTATTCACTTGATTGTAACTAGATTTTTTCATTCAAAAACTCCTCCCTATATAGGTAAACATCCTGGTTGGGCCCTTGTTTAAAAAATGACCTCACAAAGGGTTCATTTTACTTTTGGGGAAGGGGTGGGGGAGGGGAAGAAATAGGCCTGCACACATAGAGTATCAACACTTTTGTATATCAAGGAATATTTACTTTTATACTTCCAGTAGCTGAAAACATTCCAAAAAGTATAAACACACATTTGATCAGATCAAAAAAAACACACACATACAAGCGCGCACACACACACACACAAGCCAAGCGCACACAAGCCAAGCGCACACACACACAAAATAAAGGGCTTGTGTATCAGATTTTGAGTTTTATCGTGTGCTTACTGTACGTATTGCTTACCTACTCGGTTTCCGTGTATTATCGTTCAGCAGTAAACAGAAGGCTTGTTTGGTTGGCAGGAGTTTTCCCATGCGCCGAAAGATATTCTAGTTTTGAAAATAGTGTGTGTGTGTGTGTGTGTGTGTGTGTGTGTGTGTGTGTGTGTGTGTGTGTGTGTGTGTGTGTTGGAAAATGGCATCCTGTTCCTTTGCTTGTTGGCAGGATTTCAAAGCAGACGGAGGTTAATACACATTCCTGACTCGTCTGTTTACTTTATTCTCTGCTAGGTATTATATTCCTATTAGGTGTGTGTGTGTGTGTGTGTGTGTGTGTGTGTGTGTGTGTGTGTCTATTTGACTAAAACCTTATCTGTTTGCGTCTGTGTATTTCATCTATTTAGCAGCTTCTGTAGCACTTGCATCAACTAAACTTTCCATGATCATTCTCAGCACTATTCTGAAGTTTATTACAGAAGGATTTGTTCATATTTTTTAAATTGTCTGAATTATGATGGATTTTATTCCTAAAAACATGCAGAAAATGCCTTTTTTAAGACCAGTACATAGTATTTTCTGATTTATATATATAAAAAAAAAAATTTGTTAAAAAGAAATTTTTTACAGGGAGGTTTTTATGGTCATTTTCAGGTAAATCATCATATCTGGACGTCACGGTAGATTTTGTTCTTAAAAACATGCAGAAAACGTTATGGTAACGATGCTGAACCCAAGAGCAGACAGAGACGATATGTAGGATATATAAAAAAAGGTTTATTTATATATATAAGGTGGGGAAGCAGGTAGTGGATGAGGAAGCCAGGGGGAGACCACAACCGGGAAGCTGGAGAGAGTGATCCGGATACTGCAGGCAGAGGAAAAAACAAAAGCTAGGTTGTGGTCAACAGCAACAGGCAACAAGAAACAAGAGACGAGAGAGCGAGAGTGAGGAAACAAATAAACTGGAGCCAGGTACGTCATAATTACCACAGTAGGCGCCGACAGCAAGGAATCCAAGGGTTATGAAGGGGAGCCGATTGGAGGTGAAGGGCCAGGTGTGAAGTGAGACAGACAGGGGGAGTGGCAGACACAGAAGGAGGGAAACACAGCGGGCTGCTCTGACCGCAACAGAAAATGCCTTTTAAATAGTATTTTTAAATGTATTCAGCTGATTGTAAGGGGGATTCTTGGAGCAAAAAATTGTAGATAGCAAAAGTAAATATGTCTAATAACTCTTAAATGTACTAATTCATTTTTAATTTAAAAAGTAATTCTTACAGGCACATTTTGAGGTTATTTTCAGGTAAAATCATCACAGCTGTTTTTTTTTTTTTTTTTTTTTTGTTTTTTTTTCAACAAGTCTATGAGCCATTTCCAATCAGGCAGCTTGTCAGCACTTGAACTGATATCCAATCTGGATGGCGTCCACTAAGCAGGCTGGCAGCGTTTGAATCATGGGGGAAAGTGTGTCTCTCTGCCAATCTCCAATACGTAAGGGGGAACTAGTTATCCAAATTTATGCAGGAAGACTTATTTTATCAACCTAGGAAATACATATTGTTGTAGTGAAATGGAGACAGTTAGAAGTGGATCTTGAGGCCTTTTTCAAGGTACGTGTTTCGGTTCTATCCGGAAGAATTATACAAATTATTTTTATATAATTTTTTGGCATATTACATTTTACCATGTGTGATGTCACATTAGTAAAATGTAGGGTTAGTCAGTGAGACCATAAAACACTCTTTCTGCCTTTTCTCAGGCTAGGATGAACCGATTTCTAAAATGTTTTACACATTTATACTACATAGGATCTCAGAGTTCAATACACCTTCATATTCCCACCAGTGAAGTAGGTCTTTAAACACATCATAAGTGCATTGTAATTGTGTGTGTAGAAAGAAAAAAAAAATATTGTCGTCCCCTTTTTAAAATTAATTTTAAGGTCTGTCTGTCTGCCTGTCTGTCTGTGTGTCTGTCTGTCTGTCTGTCTGTCTGTCTGTCTGTCTGTCTATCCGGAAGAGATATAAATGGCACACGTCTGGTACACTATCTGTGATCTAGATGTGAAAGATCATAGAGATATCGAGCCTTGCGGGATTTTTCCAAAACCTATTGGGACTTCAAATCGAGGTTAACCTCCATAGCAGTCACCTTCATCTCTCCCTCCCCTTACTCTTCCAGTTTTTATGACATTTCCTACTACACACAGCTAGTTTCTGCTTAAAGCCCGACTTCACCGGTGGGAACATGAAGGTGTATTGAACTCTGAGATCCTATGTAGTATGAATGTGCAAACATTTTAGAAATTGGTTCATCCTAGCCTGAGAAAAGGCAGAAAGAGTGTTTTATGGTCTCACTGTCTAACCCCTACATTTTACTAGTGAGACATCACACAAGTAAAAAGAAAAACCTCATTCAGTATTTTATAAAATAGCGATTTTATAATGATAGAACGCTTGTCCTGTAGAATTTTGGGTTTTATTTCCTAGCAGATGTTGAAGAAAGTAATTACAATATCCATAAGTACATTTAATTTAGCGCATAATAGCTGAAAAAAAATTTTGAATTATTTTTTTTTACCCTTAGAAAGGGTCTCATATATGTCCATATTTCTGCATATTTTGGACCAAGGCCTAGTGCCGCCACCTTGAAAGTGCCATAGTTGGAATGTCATCCGGTGCATTGTTTAAAATTTAGAATTGTTCTTGTCCTTGAAGGCCACTGTAGCTTCTGTTATTATTCTAAAGGGGTGGGGTTACCCAGGAAGCGTTGCATTCTAGAACTTTGTTGATGATGTCATATTACACACTGCACCTTTAAATACAATTATTTTACAAGGCTAAACAGACAAATAGAGACTGTATGAAAAAAAGTCCGCAAAGTGCCACCCAAGTTATCCAAAGTGCACACAAGTCAACAGTATAGTATCAAAGTCGTTCATTCTTTGGCTAGACTGCGTGCAAAAGGTGATAACATTCCTTTGTGAGTTCTCAAGGGCGATTTGGGCAGCAAGCGCCATACCAGCTTCTAAGTTCTCAAGGGCGATTTGGGCAGCAAGCGCCATACCAGCTTCTACCCCATGTGGACTGAGAGACAAACACACACACACACACACACACACTGTCTGACACACACACACACACACACACACACACACACACACACACACACACACACACACACACACACACACACATACCCCATCTAAGCTCGAGAGATTGTGCGCGGCATTTTCTTTTCTCCAAATTGTAATTAAAAGGGAATAATTATTTCTCAGCGGCCGCGGACCAAACTCCAAACAAACACACTGACAGCTCTGTCTATTCTATCCATTCGAAAGGCCCCACAGACACACACACACACACACACACACACACACACACACACACACACACACACACACACACACACACACACACACAGTTGATTTCATCTCTCTGGTGGGTTTTTCTAGTGGCCTTTTTGAGTCTGCCACTTCTTGGGGTTGTATTATCTTTGTTTCCAGGCCCTGGCCCTTTGCGCCTGTGTTAGCGGCTATTGGCACAGGCCTTGGCCCCAAACATAGCCCCATAGTAGTCCCCTCTGTCTCTCTCCCTCTCTCTCTATCTTTCTGTCTGTCTGTCTTTCTCTCTCTCTGTCTCTTTCTCTTTCTCCCTCTCTCTCTCTCTCTCTCTCCCTCTTTCCCTCTCTCTCTCTCTCTTTCCCTCTTCCCCCCCTCTCTCTCTCTCTGTCTCTCTGTCTCTCTTTCTCTCACTCTCTCTCTCTCTTTCTCTCTCTCTCTCCCTCTCTCTCTCGCCATCTCTCTCTCTCTCTCTTTCCCTCTTCCCCCCTCTCTCTCTGTCTCTCTCTCTCTCTTTCTCTCACTCTCTCTCAACTTTTCTTTTACTCGCCACATGAACGTGAAAAAAAATCCTCGGAGAGACAGCGAACCACATGGATTGGACCGGTTACCTTTTTCACTCCCAAAGTTTCGTGACCTAATTAGCAGCAAATTAAAAATCGGATGGACAGGAATGGATGCATTTATTATTCATTTGATGGTTAGGGGTGTGTGTGTGTGGGGGGGGGGGGGGGGGGGAGGGGGGAGAGTTTGAAATAGACATTTGAGAGAGGTAGAGAGAGAGAGAGAGAGATTCTTATATTTACAAAACACTTTATTTACATAATTAAACAGTTCAACTAGTTCAGCTAATGCGATAAAAACCGAATATGTTTAAAAATGATTTATCTAATAAAACTAGAGGGAGAGAGAGACAGACAGACAGACAGACTCAGGGAGAGACAGACAGACAGACAGACAGACAGACAGACAGACACAGAGGGAGAGAGAAAGAGAGGGACAGACAGACAGACAAAGAGTGAGAGAGACAGACAGACAGACAGAGGGAGAGAGAAAGAGACAGACAGACAGACAGACACAAAGTGAGACAGACAGACAGACAGACAGACAGACAGAGGGCGAGAGAGAGAGACAGACAGACAGACAGACAGACAGACAAACAGACAGACACAGAGTGAGAGAGAAAGACAGACAGACAGACAGACAGACAAACAGACAGACACAGAGTGAGAGAGAAAGACAGACAGGCAGACAGACAGACAGACAGAGGGAGAGACAGACAGACAGACAGACAGGCAGCTGTGAGGTTGAGTTAAAGGCTCTCTAGTGTTTGCAGTGCACAGTGTGTTAAACAAAGCAATACTGACAAACAATGCAAGTTAATCAATGCACTTTGCATGCAACTGTAGTCTGTAGCATCAGGGCTAGGCAAGGCAAGTTCATTTCTATAGCACAATGCAGACACAAGGCCATTCAAAGTGCTTTACAGAGGCAAGATTAAAATACATAAAACACATTATAAAACATTTAAAAGCAAATGAAAAGAAGCAAATAAAATAAAAATTGCAGGTTAAAATGGAAACAAAAAAGTCTTCAGACTTGATTTTAAAGAACTGAGAGTTGCAGCAGACCTCAAGTTTTCTGGGAGTTTGTTCCAGATATTTGGTGCATAAAAACTGAAAGCAGCTTCTCCTTGTTTAGTCCTAACTCTGGGGACTGTAAGTAGACCTGTCCCAGACGACCTAAGGGCTCTGGACGGCTCATAACGTATCAGCAGATCAGTAATGTATTTTGGCCCTAAACCATTTAGGGCTTTATAAACCAACATCAGTATTTTGAAATCAATTCTTTGAGTGACAGGAAGCCAGTGTAAAGACCTCAGAACTGGGGTAATGTGATCCACTTTTTCATCAGGGCTAGGCTGTGACTAAGACACTTTTTATAAGAATATATATTAAGATAAGAGAGGAAAAAATGTGTCTGTTTCAGAAGTATTTAAAAGTTTCTCGTAGAATCTCTTTATTCTAATAAATTGTGCCGATAGACTTTACTGTTCAGTATTATAGTTATATACTAATAATAATAATAATGGATTGGATTTATATAGCGCTTTTCAAGCCACCCAAAGCGCTGTACAGGGTTCCATATAGTATACTATACACTGGACCACTGACTTTTTTGGTGGTAGAATTTCAATTTCAAGTATTTTTTTTTTTAGGTGAAACAAACTGCTGATCAAGGCTCCTCTCTCTCCCCCTCACTTTCTCCCCTCTATCCATCTGAGAACAGAGAATTTGTGCTGCCTTTGAGTACCGCGTGTTTTTGACAGCGCTGCTAGACAGTTGGCTATAGCTTCAGGTCCTTTTCCTCTGTAGATCAATGGTGGTGCTTTCGAATCATGGCCAGCGGGTCTAACCTCCCAATGTGGCTGAGAAGAGGGCTGTTGACTTCCCAAGTGGTGTGTTTCTGTGTGATCCTTGAGGGTGGGAGATGGTAGGGGTGTTATCGTGCTAAAAGGTAGAAGCAGGCTTAAGAGAAAGTGGCTTGAAATCTGTCTATCTATCTATCTATCTATCTATCTATCTATCTATCTATCTATCTATCTATCTATCTATCTATCTATCTATCTATCTATCTATCTATCTATCTATCTATCTATCTATCCATCCATCCATCCATCCATCCATCCATCCATCCATCCATCCATCCATCCATCCATCCATCCATCCATCCATGTATACTCTTGTATACTGTTTTTGATTGTTAATGTAAAATGTATTTATTTTTAAATTTCTCCTGCTTGGTTAAAAATGTTTAGATTTTTTTTCTTTCTAAATCACTTAACCCATTGATGACGGCTGCTGCGCGATGCCACATTGGCTCTCCTGCCTGATGCTGCGTCGCGCAGCATTATTACTTTATCTAATTGTCATGGCATTCCCAGCATAGAATGCACTGTCATTGGTTCAAATACACATGAGGTGGGTTTTGTTGATTTTTTTAAGACCACGTGACCACCCAAAAGTTGTGTGGTTTGCCAAAAATCATGTCAATCAAAAAAATAAAAAATAAAAAAATAAAACAAAATAATTAAAAAAATACGCCAGCTATGTCGGCGACAGAACAGTTAGTGGCGTTTGGTGCGCAGAATCAAGGTCTACTATAGACTACTGACGAAAATCACACAACACATTGCATCTATTTATTAACAATATTTAATAATTTTCTAATTCATCTCATTTTGACGATTTTTAGAAATATTTGTTGGTTTGTAAGCGCTAAGGGAGCATGTTTAAATAAAACCTGTGAACCTTAACTTTTAAATGTATTTTATTTCATGTTTCTATGTGCTACACAGGCTTAGATATTAAGGTTTTGGTAGACTTGACAATTCCTACAATTTTTTCAGAAAACCCTCAGGCATTAAGGACATGCATCCTAGATTGCCATAGTCATCAATGGATTAATAGGAGAATTACGGTCTGACTGGGTGTCTGTACAAAAATGGCGCGTGTGTTTTCGATGAATTTTGAGGGAATAAATATACAAACAGACGTCAGGCAGAGGAGGGGAGCGAAGGTTAACTGTGCTTTGGCAGTCTGTACGCTCAACTAATTAAAATCACTCGAATTTTGGGCCGTAATACAAGATGTAAATGACTTGCACACTGGGGGTAGATTTTTTTGGAGATGTAATTGATAGAATTTTGTAGTACAGTAGATTTTTTTTTTTTAGCTGTATGTATTAGCTTGTTTTTATATAGCCTGTTATGAAGTGTAATTTCAGCATTATAGTGTCAATTGTGGTGTACTTTGTTTGTGTGTGTGTGTGTGTGTGTGGCCTTGTGCAAATTCTGCAACTTCTTTTCTGCTGCCTGTCTTGGCCAGGACTCCCTGTGAGAAGAGTTACTGTAACTCAATGGGACCTTCCTGGTGAAATAAAGGTTAAATAAATAAATAATTAAAATAGGGCAGCCTAAGTAACCTCAATGATAGGGAAAATAATAATTCTCTTAATCGATTATCAATAACTAAGATCCATGTTACATTCATGTCGTCTTTATTTTATAGCTTTGGTGCAAAATTTTGGCTCAATATCAATTAATCGAATCTGCATAATTTACTGTACAGTTAGTAAGTGCAGTAGAGCAAATATGAGAACATTGGGAACCTTAAAGGAATACTTCACCCTTACGGAACCGGCAATCTATTGTTATTAAATCGCTATAATAATATAATGAATGAGGTTTTTCTTCCCTCAGTCTTCCCTCAGTCTTCCCTTGGCCCAGCTGTCCTGTTAATCCTAACCCTACATTTTAGGGTTAGACAGTGAGACCATAAAACACTCTTTCTGCCTTTTCTCAGGCTAGGATGAACCGATTTCTAAAATGTTTTGCACATTTATACTACATAGGATCTCAGAGTTCAATACACCTTCATATTTCCACCGGTGAAGTCGGTCTTGAAGCGTTTTCTAAAAAAAATGCATGAATTGAATAGGTTGCTTTTGATGAAGAAAACATATCACTAGGAAAGACAGATTGTACAGGATTGCATAGGATACAGTGCAGTTCATTTAGATTCTTAACAGATAATGGATAACTTAATTTAATTTAATTACTTACACGTTTTTATTGTCTAAAATGCTCCTAAAATTGTCTAAAAAACACTCTTTTACACACCAAACCTGAGCCCTTTAACGTTTGTCAAACTTCAATACACTATTTATGCCCCAAACTCCGACTGCAGTGGAGTTTGCGAGTTATCTTGAAAAAAAGAAAAGAAAATGGTGAAGTCTTCAAAAGCTGCAGAGGTGTCACAGGCTGAGAGGTAAAAGATTTTCCAAGTCGTCAATATCAAAGTTTTCAAAAGATTGTAGAAAAACAGAGGGATGAAAAGAGAGAGAGAGAGAGAGAGAGGGGGGATAGAGAGGGAGAGAGAGAGAGACAGAGAGAAAGAGAGAGAGAGAGGGAGGGGGAGGGGGATAGAGAGAGAGAAAGAGAAAGAGAGAGGGAGGGGGATAAAGAGAGAGAGGGAGAGTGAGAGAGAGAGAAATTGAGAGAGAGAGGGGGAGAGAAAGATAGAGAGAGAGAAATTGAGAGAGAGGGAGACAGGGGCATGGATAGAGAGAGAGAGAGAGAGAG
>CASHTC010000952.1:0-5000 GCA_949357725.1 Hyperoplus immaculatus | reverse complement strand
GGTAAATCCCATTGAGTCCGAAGACTCTTTTACAAGGGAGACCTGTTTTCCTTTCCCACGTTACCATTCACACACACATTCACACACCGATAGCAGCAGGCTAACTATCGACATTCACACGAGGCAAGGTGGGTGAAGTGTCTTGCCCAAGGACACAACAACCAGGGCAGGGCGGGGATCGAACCTCCAACCCTTTGATCATCGGCCGACCCGCTCTACCAACTGAGCCACAGTCGCCCAAATGCACCACTTTGTGTTGTTCTATCACATGAAATCCCAATAAGATAAATGTACGTGTGTGTGGTTGTTACGTGGCAAAATGTGTAAAAAGTTCTAGGGGTATGAATACTTTTTCAAGCCACTGTATATCATAAGGCGAGGCAAGCTTATCTGTATAGCACAATTCAGACACAAGGCCATTCAAAGTGCTTTACAAGGGGTAGAAATAATTGTCAGTAGTTTGTAGAATAAAACCAAAATGTTCATTCTACTCAAACATATGCCTGTAAATAGTAAAGCGAGAGACACTGAACATTTGGAGTGGGCTCTTCATTTTTTCCAGAGCTGTATATATGTGTGTCTAGGTTTTATTGTATGTACATTATCATAGTCATTTGCCATTTGAAGGGTTTGACCTGCATTCAGTGAGATTTTGTACAGCTCTGGTAAGAATAAAAAGTCCACTCCAAATGTTCAGTGTCTCTCGTTTTACTATGTATAGGCATATGTTTGAGTAGAATGAACATTTTGGTTTTATAATATAAACTACTGACAACATTTCTACCAAATTCCCCCCCAAAAAATATTGCCATTAAAGAGCATCCCCCCTCTCTCTCTCTCTCTCTCTCTCTCTCTCTCTCTCTCTCTCTCTCTCTCTCTCTCTCTCTCTCTCTCTCTGTCTGTCTGTCTGTCCATTTCAACTCTGCACTATCTAATAAAGCTTAAAAATTCCCCAAAATTCTCTTTATAAAAATAAAAAGTGATTTTGACAACAAGCGTTCTCCAGAATCACTGACTCCACCTTTAGTGATATTTGAAGGCGTAGTGCAATGTACGCATAAAATAAATAGATACAGTGTTACCAATTATTGCACATTGTGTGTGTGTGTGTGTGTGTATGAGTGTGTGTGTGTGTGTGTGTATGGGTGTGTGTGTGTGTGTGTGTGTGTGTGTGTGTGTGTGTGTGTGTGTGTCCACTTGTATTCACTACAGTTTTACCTGCACTCACTGGACTCATAACGGGCTTTGTATTTCACGTAACATTGTGTTTAAAAAAAACCAACTACACACACCCTTTCCGCCAATCAAATATTTACGTATTAAATTGTGCTTATAACAAAGTCGCCATTGTTGTGGAAGGGACGTGATTATCTCTGCTGATTTTTGACTGTTGGTATTTCTGGACCCTTCCTGTTTATTTAGGTGAATGGGAAAACTCCAAACTGTGTGTGTGTGTGTGTGTGTTGTGTGTGTGTGTGTGTGTGTGTGTGTGTGTGTGTGTGTGTGTGTGTGTGTGGGTGGGATAAGGGTGTGTGTGTGTGTGTGTGTGTGTGTGACTCCAAACTTTGACGTATTACAGTAAACGGAACAATATGTAATCATTCTTTTGATTGTTTCATTGTTGATGCGTGGCGGAACTATCGTGACTAGGTGTGTGTGTGTGTGTGTGTGTGTGTGTGTGTGTGTGTGTGGGCTAAGGGTCTGTGTGTGTGTGTGTGTGTGTGTGTGTGTATTCCTGTTTAGCTCACGTTGTTGTAAATACAGATGTAAGAGGCATGTAGGAGCTTTTGCACAATGTGTGTATCAATGTGTACATGTCTACACAAAAGAGAGGAAAAAAGTGTGTGTGTGTGTCAACTGAGTGTGTGTTTTTGTGTTTGTGTGTGTCTGTTTATTTTACATCCTTCATATTGCCATCGGTGTATGAGTGAATGAGTGAGTGTGTGTGTGTGTGTGAATGGGTGAATCTAGTAAGAAATGTAAAGCGCTTTGGGGGCTGAAAAAAATCGGCTAAAAAGCGCTCTATAAATCAAGTCCGTTTACCATTTACCTTCTGTATAAAAATTAATTTCTACCTGTGTAACAAAAACAAAAAAATCTTGTAGGACTCATGCCCCTACCTAGTGTCAAAGCTAATTGGAGAGGGAGGGGGAGAGAGGGAGGGGGAGAGAGGGAGGGGGAGAGAGGGAGAGAAGGAGGGAGGGGGGGAGGGGGGAGGTGAATAAGAAACCCCTAGTAAAATCCCTTAATTCCTTGGATTATAATTTAAAATATTCGAGAAATGCTAATCAGGCCATTGCAACCAAACAAAAGGATAATATGACGGTCAGCCAATTACTAGTACCGGTGTTCGAAGGGGCCTGTGCAAAACCTGGTCGCCTGATTTCACGTTTTTTTTTTTTTTTTTTTTTAACTGGAGACACAGGGACGCAATAGTCAAGCTGTGAGCACACACACACACACACACACACACACACACACACACACACACACACACACACACACACACACACACACACACACACACACACACACACACACTCCCTGCCCTCCCTGCCTGCCTGTCTCACAAATATGTTAATTAGGGTCCAGATATTCACACACTTAATTAGCAACCGGGCCTAGTAGGTCTGTGTTTCATTTTTGATTGGGGGAAGCGAGAAATGAGAAGAGAGGGGTTTAGTTTTTCAATAGCGAATTTAAATATGGCCTCAAGGTGATCAGACGAGGAGGTATTGTTAACTAACTCTACTCAATACTCAAATGGACTTTTCTCTCTCTCTCTCTCTCTCTCTCTCTCTCTCTCTCTCTCTCTCCCACCCTCCCCCCCACCCTTTCTCTCATCCTACGGCAAAGGGGATGGGAGCGAAAATTCACCGTGGACGAGATTATCCTGTCTTTTTAGCCGGCTTTTTTTCGCCGTTTCCATTTCGCGACATTGAAGTGATTGTATTAATTGAAGTGGCATTCAATCAAATTAACATATTATATGTTTCGAAAATTAGACCAAGGCAAGCCAAGCCGAGCAAGCCCCCTGTACTACCTTACACACACACACACACACACACAGGCAGGCAGACACACACACACACACACACACACACACACACACACACACACACACACACACACACACACACACACACACACGAGAAGATACTGAAAAAATGGAGGGGGGGGGGGGTTTGGATAGAATTTGGAATAAGCGTTGTTCAAGAAAATTGAACGACGTCCGCCCGCCTTTCTCAATAGACGTCATTAGAGATGAAATTAGAAATTTTTCGGGGTGAACTGTTCACATAAAAGACCGCAGGGATTTGACACGAGCACTTTGATGTGTACGATTTAGCTACGGTTGTCTTCAAAAAGGTCTTCTATGCCAAAGTATGTACGCAGGCACAATGGCGCACAATATCAACTTTTGGCCGGTGGTCAAATGGTTACTGTAGTGTAGGCCTACTGCAACAGGGAAAAAAAAAAAAAATCAAGTTTGAATTGGCGTCATAATAGCATATTAATAATAATGGATTGGATTTCTATAGAGCTTTTCTAGGCACTCAAAGCGCTTTACAGGGTTCCAGGTTCCATTCATTCACACACAGTCATACCGGTGGTGGAAGGAAGCGTGGCTGCCATTCAGCGCCTAAGGCCCCTCCGACCACCACCTCAAACATACAGCAGTCATCCACATTCACACCAGGCAAGGTGGGTGGAGTGTCTTGCCCAAGGACACAACAACCATGACACAAGTGGCTAGGGCGGGGATCGAACCGCCAACCCTTCGATCATTGGCCGGCCCGCTCTACCACCTGAGACACAGTCGCCGAAAACTGTAGTGTAGGCCTGCTGCAAAAATAAATGAAGTTTTAATTAGTGTCATGAGAACATATGCATTTATAAGTTGCATAAGAGTGCAGGGTCGGTGGTTCGATTCCCTGTCTCCCTGCCACATGTCCAAGTGTCCTTGAGCAAGACACTGAACCCCACATTGCTCCCGATGGTTCAGAGAGCGCCTTGCAAGACAGCTACTGCGATCAGTGTGTGTGTGTGTGTGTGTGTGTGTGTGTGTGTGTGTGTGCGTGTGTGAATGTGGTAAGAATTATAAAGCGCTTTGGGGCTGAGAAAATCGGCTAAAAAAACACTATATAAGTCAAGTCCATTTACCATTTACAAAGTTGAAGGGAATAAGTAAAAAATTAAGAAAAGAATTGCCCTGTAAACTGATAAAAAGGCCCCATTGCTGCTGCTGCTACTAACTGTAAAATAATCTTCTTAGAAAAAAACAAAATTCAATTAGTTGAATTTAAAAAAAAAGCTTAACATTGGATCTCTGTTTCTCATCCCAGCTCTTAGCCGAAAATGCCGAGAGAGACACAATTAATTTCTACATTTGTGTTTTCAATTCAGCTACTTATTTGGCTTCAATAGAGGGCAGTTCATTATTAAATATATCTGAGAGGCATTTTCATCCGAGTGTATCACTTACACACAAGCACATTATATTGTTCATGTAAATCTATCTTTTCTTCCTTAAAGAATAAAAAAAAAAAAAGCAGCTTGGCATATTTATTGGTGTGTGTGAGAATGAGGGTGTGTGTGTGCTGCTGAGCCTTAACCCCCACTCTCCTTACACACACACACACACACACACACACACACACACGCACCCCCCGCCCGCCTCATTCTAACACAATACAATGACCCAAATAGAGTGGGAGGGGTGCAGGGTCCCGACATGGTTTTCTAAGGACGTATCCTATCTGCCCCGTGGCTCAAAATTTAACATAGACATATTCACGTTTTACCGGGAAAGACATTTGCATTATATTTGGTATAAGTGTCACTCAAATTCTTGCCTATTGTCTTATAGGTTCATTGTTAAAAATCGGCACTTTAGGAGCGCTCCGGTGGCGTAGTGGATAGAGCGCGTACCATATTGGCTCCGGCCTTCGTTGCAGTGGTCGCGGGTTCAAATCCGACCCGTGGACCTTTACTGCAGG
>CASHTC010000950.1:0-2500 GCA_949357725.1 Hyperoplus immaculatus | reverse complement strand
ATGTTGATTTCAACGCTAAAAATCTCAGCCAGATGAAGTACACATCCGGGTATTTTTTAAGAATACTAAATCTGACCACAAGAATTGGCACATCCTAAATCTTTTTCTACCATACTAAATAGTAGGTAGTGTAGGTAGGGGGTTGGTCTGTGGTGATTTGTTGATGGTTTACAATGTGAACAACACTGAAGGCGCCAATTACTGATGCAGGGCTGAGTGTGGGAATTGGTGGGATGGGGGGTGGAGGGGTGTGGTTGTGTGTATGTGTGGTTGTGGGGGGGCGGTGGAGGGGTGTGTATGTGTGGTTGTGAGGGGGCGGGGGCGGGGGCGTGGGGGTTTAGGCAGGCGTAATGTTTGCAATACATTGTGCACACGGTTGGTTTGTTCAGTGCAGCTGACTCTAAAAGAAACAGACAGAAAATAAAGAGAGAGAGGAGGAAAAAAGACAAATTTGTGCGTGTGGGTGCAATTCAAAGCTCCGTTACTCTCTGTGTGTGTGTGTGTGTGTGTGTGTGTGTGTGTGTGTGTGTGTGTGTGTGTGTGTGTGTGTGTGTAGACATTGCAGATGAGTAGGTAATGCGCTCTCTCGCGTGCATATCCACTTCGCTTTTCTCCTGTGTGTGTGTGTGTGAGTGTGTGTGTGTGTGTGTGTGTGTGTGTGTGTGCGTGTGTGTCCACTGATTGTTGTGATGTAATTAGTTCCGCTCCAATGAATACACTGGTCTGTCTGACAACATCTCTCAGCAGGAGATATTGAGGCTAACGCTATCACGCTAACACGCTATTATGATATAGTATATAATATATAAATTAAATTTAAATGCAATGCAATGTGATGAAACAATAGTTACAGTATGTGCAATATGCAGTCAACCGACCTCTGCATACACTTTACTATATTTTGTGTATATTTAAATTACTTCATATTGCATTTTGGTCATAGGCAGTGTCTCCCTTAACACTTGCGGGATTCTTGTCTTCTGAGTTTTTACCTTCATGGTTGAATGCACTTAATGGAAGTCGCTTTGGATAAAATCCTCAGCTAAATAAAATGTATTGTAATGTTGACAAGCTTGTGGGGCGCTCCGGTGGCGTAGTGGATAGAGCGCGTACCATATTGGCTCCGGCCTTCGTTGCAGTGATCGCGGGTTCGAATCCGACCCGTGGACCTTTACTGCAGGTCATCCCCCCTCTCTCTCTCTCTCTCTCTCTCTCTCTCTCTGTCTCCCTATTTCAACTCTGTACGATCTAATAAAGCTTGAAAATGCCAAAAAAAAAAATATTGAAATGAATAGCTCACCTATGAAGGAATTTGTTTAATCACATTTTTAAAAAAATACACATTTTGTAGGAATTGTTGTCGGCAGTTATGACAATGGAGCTTCAACTTTAGCTTTATTTTTCTCGGAAGGGGATTCAGAGATGCTCCGAGGAACTTTCAGTTTGTGTTAATTCTAGCGCCCCCCTTTGGACAAAGGCGGTAGTGTTTTTACTACGCCAGCTGTTGTTCCTGGGTGAGCGTATACCCATGACAAAGGCATTAAGAAAAACTATATGAAAACAACATTCTCTGCACTGATGGTCTCGTTTGCTGTTACATGTCATTTATGATCATCAGAGGAAAACATTTGACTGTTTCAGAAATATTTAAAAGTTCCTCGTAGCACCTTTTAAATGACCAGCGTTCTGTAAGTTCCACACCTAGAACTCAATAACATGTTGAGTCCGGTTCTAACTTTGCTACACGTCCTTCTGCCATATCAGCGGTTGCTATCAGCGGTTGCTATGTGCGGTTGCTATGTCATTAGCCGCGTTGGTCAAACAGAGACACCCTGATTAGCTTCTTTGACGGACAGCTCCTGTTGGCGTTGCTTTGGCGACCACGGAGAAGCCTGATTGGTGGAACAGTTATTTGAAACACACAGACAGATAGATAGACAGACAGACACACAGACAGACACACGCACGCATGCACGCTCACACACACACACTCACACAGACACACAGACACACGCACGCTCGCTCACTCACTCACTTCACTCACTCGCTCACTCACTCTCACTCACTCACTCACTCACTCACTCACTCACTCACTCACTCACTCACTCACTCACTCACACACAACCCTCCACCCGTCCCCCCGCCACACACACACACACAGGGTAGCTGCACCTCGACGTTATCTCGGACGTGTCTAAAGACCTTTACACCTTCTTGTAAACACTTGTAACAACCTTTCTTCACTTCCGTCTTTCTTCCTCAAGGAATCTCCATATTCACTTTCCTTCTCTCTCTTTATTTCTTTCTCCATAGTCCTTCATTGTTTGTTGTAGTTTTTACCTCACTGTAAGGAGAGGTAGAGGATCTTGAGGAGATATTCACTGGTTTAAGAAAAAATAAATTGACAGCAAGCGTTTCCAGAATCGCAGACTCCACTTTTTTTTGTATTTTATTGACTGTCTGTCTGTCTGTCTGTCTGTCTGTCTGTCTGTCTGTCTGT
>CASHTC010000949.1:45000-49544 GCA_949357725.1 Hyperoplus immaculatus | reverse complement strand
TTATTATTATAATTTTTTTCAATAAACTTTAGGTATTTTAACCTTTTTATTGATGGTTGAGAGTGACAGGGTTGAAATGGGGAGACAGACAGACGAGAGAGAGACAGACAGACAGACAGACAGACAGACAGACAGACAGACAGACAGACACAGAGCGAGCGAGCGAGAGAGAGAGAGAGAGAGAGAGGGGGGGGGGGGGGGGATGACTTGCAGTAAAGGTCTACGGGTCGGATTTCAACCCGCGACCACTGAGACAAAGACTGAGCCAGTATGGTACATTTAGTAGAGCTGCTCAATTAAGATAAATATCTAATTAAGATTATTGTGACTGGCACTGCAATCGCGATATGATTTCCCCATGATTCGCCAATATCTCATTTAAAATGGAATATAACAAATGAACATTTCAGTAGGTCATATTGCCATTTCGATGGCTTTAATGTTTTCTGCATGTGAGTATTTGTGTGCGTGCGAGAAAGTGCGTGAGTGAGTGAATGAGTGAACGAGTGAGTGACTGAATCTGTGTGTCTGTGTGTGTGAGAGAGATTCACAGACAGAGAGACAGAAAGAGAGAGAAGGAGAAAAAGAGAGAGAGAGAGTATGTGTGTGTGTGAGAGAGACACAGAGAGAGAGGCAGAGCAAGAGAGGGACAGATAAAGTGAGAGACAGAAAGAGAGGAAGAGAGAGACAGACAGATAGAGACAGAGAGAGAGAGAGAGAGAGAGAGAGAGAGAGAGAGAGAGAGAGAGAGAGAGAGAGAGAGAGAGAGAGAGAGAGAGAGAGAGAGAGAGAGACACAGACAGAGAGAGTGTGTATCCTATTCACCTGTACTAGAGCAGCGATAGCACTAAGAGGTCCCGTGCTGGTGAACTCCAGAGGCTGAGGGTTTGGTAACATGGTGGAGTTACATGGGCCGTAGCCTCCCTCCATCTGCATCTCCATCACACAGTACTTGTTCCTCGCGCTGTATTCTACCAGGTTTATCAGCAGACCCAGGCCCTGGAAAATACACACACAGAGGGACACAGTCATTCACGTCACACGTTTGGCCGATTTTAGCATCTCTCTCTCTCTCTCGCTACATGAGGCCAGGGTTCCAAATAACCCATGGCCCACCGACAGTGAAACGATATGCAGGGCAAGTTCGTGCGTTTTTGTAAAATACAACGTGGTTAACTGTATATAATTTGTAATATATCAACATTTCATCTCATTAACTAAAAGAAAACCACAAAAGTTAAATGCAATGCTGTACATATAATAATCACCAAAATTCAGAGAAACTTGATATGTTTTGGGTGCGTTTAGGGTCCCGTGAAAATATACAAGGGGCCAGTTAACTTGACAGAACTCACTTATTGAACCATTTTTATATATATATATATATATATTTACAAAAAACACAAAATTTGTCAAATTCCAAAACCATTTATTTTGACTGTTCCTTGAGAAACATAATAACTGACTTCAGGCCGTATCGGCACCAGATGGCTACACTGGATTGAAACCATGGCTAGTATTGTTTGATTAAACATTTGATAAGTACGTTTGAGTGTGTGTGTGTGTGTGTGTGTGTGTGTGTGTGTGTGTGTGTCTGTGTCTGTGTGTGTGTGTGTCTGTGTGTGTGTGTGTCTCACCAGCACTCGGATGTCAAACCTCTGCTCCTGAGGCAGGTACTGAGGCACTTTGAGAACACAGTGCAGAGCCGTCACTATCAGATCCTGCTGCTCGCCTGTCTTTGTACTGCCCCACTCTGAAACACACACACACACACACACACACACACACAGACACAGACACAGACAGTAACACACACACAGTAACACACACACACACAGACAGTAACACACACAGACAGTAACACACACACAGTAACACACACACACACACCAAATTAATCAACAGTTTGGTTTACAGTAAAACTCTAGGTAACATGTTTAAGTGACAACAATCAGTAGCAGTACAGTGTGTGTGTGTGTGTGTGTGTGTGTGTGTGTGTGTGTGTGTGTGTGTGTGTGTGTGTGTGTGTGTGTGTGTGTGTGTGTGTGTGTGTGTGTGTGTGTGCGTGCGTGTACTTGTACAACTATTTTTGTAAGAACCAATTAGAGTTTAAGACTATAAAATTAATGACATTTTGTCTGGTTCTCACTTTGAGACAGGCCTTTAAAGGGCTGTTTGAGTAGCCTGGCACTGTCCACCTACCTACTTCCATTCAATTTTCATTCCCCTTCAGTAGTCAGTCTAGGGCTGGGGTATATTAGTGGGTTTTCTCCGGCCAGATTTTTGCCGGTCTAATGCGATTGGTTGGCAGATCCAGAGTGGCACTGGGCAGATCCAATAGTTTTAAACTTCAACAGACACCCGCCTTCAAGTGAGTGAGTTAACGTTTGTCAAATGAGCGATTCCAGACCTTCTGTAAAAATGAAATGAAGTACGATGGTCTGGTAGGACCAGGCTAAATGAAGTACGATGGTCTGGTAGGAGCAGGCTACTGTTTGAGGGTTAACACTAGGTTTTAAGGACAGGCCTTTAAAGGGCTGTTTGAGGGTTAACACTAGGTTTTAAGGACAGGCCTTTAAAGGGCTGTTTGAGGGTTAACACTAGGTTTTAAGGTTCAGGTATGAATCAGGTTTATGTTAGGGTTAGTGTAAGGGTTGGGGTTAGGCAGTGTGTGTGTGTGTGTGTGTGTGTGTGTGTGTGTGTGTGACTAACCGTTGTCATGAGTCAGGTTGAGTAGGACTCCTATCACCGCTCTCATACAGTCCTCCACAGCTTTACCCACGGCTCCGTCTGTGTTCAGCTCTCTGCTGTAGCGCTGGATCATCTCCTCACACCGAGCCAGAGCCCTGACACACAGACAGACACACAGACACACACACAGACAGACAGACAGACACACAGACAGACAGACAGACAGACACACAGACAGACACACAGACAGACAGACAGACAGACACAGTTAGAAAATACACGTCTAGATGTTAAATTACATGTATGTGTTAAAGGTGCTCCGACAAACTTTTATTTATATAATATAAGTTCCTCTCAGCCACTTTAAAATATTACACGTGTGGTGTAGTGGATAGAGCGCGTACCATATCGGCTCCGGCCTTCGTTGCAGTGGTCGCGGGTTCAAATCCGACCCGTGGACCTTTACTGCAGGTCATCCCCCCCCCCTCCCTCTCCCTCTCTCTCTCTCTCTCTCTCTCTCTCTCTCTCTCTTTCTCTCTCTCTCAACTCTGTACTGTCAGCTATCAATATAAGGTTAAAATACCTCAAACATCTTTTTTTTTTAAATAACACCTACGAACTTTCCAACTCCATTCCCCTTCACAACAAAATGTTCCATTGTTTTTTTAGGTGAAGTGTTTTCTCCCCTTTAAAAAGGAAACTGCAAACCAAAAACCCTGCACACTATTTACTGTGGTTGCTCTTAGATCAGTCCAAAGATTAAAAAAAAAATCCATTACAGTCACTTTTTCGTCACTAACACAAAATAACTGGGTTCACATCCAGATGTATCTCAACTTGAAGCCATGCTGTCCTATTCTGATCCATCATGAAAAACAGAGCAGCATTCACACACACACACACACACACACGCAGACACACACACACACGCAGACACACGGACACACACACACACGGACACACACGCAGACACACACACAGACACACACACACACACACACTCTCTCTCTCTTAACAAAGAGCGACTGTCTATCTCAGTGACACAGGCCTTGGTCTAAAACCTTCAGCTGTCCGTTCTGTTAACTAGATTAACCCCGGACCCACAGGGTGAGCCGGATAGCAAGGGAGCGCTGCCAGATAAACGCTACACACACACTAACACACACACACACACAGACACACACACACACAGACACTGTTCCGTTCTCCTGTCTTTGTGTCCGCTCATTTTGCCGTTATTGTTGCTCCGAATGTTTCAGCTGTCTGCAGGAATAATTCAATAATCTCAACCGTCACCCTTTGACACACTTACATACTTTTGTCCAGAGTACGGATGTAACGATATGAATTTTCAGTACGATACGATATCACAATTTATCCTAATAGAAAAACGTAGAAAAATAGTAGAATTGGTAACCTGTATTTTAAAAGGTGCTCTGAGGAACTTTTATTTGTGTTAATTCTAGCGCCCCCCTTTAGACAAAAGCAGTAGTGTTTTTTACCACGCCAGCTGTTGTTCCTGGGTGAGCGTATACCCATGACAAAGGCATTAAGAAAAACTATAAAAAAAAATAGCATTCTTTTACACTGATGGTCTCGTTTGCTGTTACATGTAATTTATGATCATCAGAGGAAAAATGAGACTGTTTCAGAAATATTTAAAAGTTCCTCGTAGCTCCTTTAATTATTGGTTTATTTGTGTGTGTGTGTAAAAGTGTTGACTCTGTGTGTGTGTGTGTGTGTGTGTGTGTGTGTGTGTGTGTGTGTGTGTGTGTGTGTGTGTGTGTAAAAGTGTTGACTGTGTGTGTGTGTGTGTGTGTGTGTGTGTGTGTGTGTGTAAAAGTGTTGACTGT
>CASHTC010000949.1:37500-40000 GCA_949357725.1 Hyperoplus immaculatus | reverse complement strand
TGATGCTCACCTAAGGCAGCGTGTGTTGAGTGGCTGTCCACTCTTGAGTCCAGTCGCCAGATACTCAAAGTCATCAGTGAACTCCTGGTTCTCTCCAAACTCCACCACATCGTTGAAATGCTTCACGTGTTGGACCACCGTGTACAGCTGGAACATACACAGAGGAGGGCAGAATGAATGGAACATAACCACACATACCATTTTAAATGTATTACTAGTCAAATAAACAATGAATGTGGCAGCTGGAAATACACAGGGGGGCAGAATGAGTAGAGTATTTAAGATGTTCAATTTTTATTTATTTATTTTTTTTAACCTTTATTTCTACAGGTAAATCCCATTGAGTCCGAAGACTCTTTTGCAAGGGAGACCTGTTTTCCTTTCCCACGTTACCATTCACACACCGATAGCAGGCTAACTATCGACATTCACACGAGGCAAGGTGGGTGAAGTGTCTTGCCCAAGGACACAACAACTATGACACAGGTGGCAGGGCGGGGATCGAACCTCCAACCCTTTGATCATCGGCCGACCCGCTCTACCACCTGAGCCACAGTCGCCCCCAATTTAACATTTGTTCTTTTAATATGTGTAGTCAGTGATTCTGGAGAACGCTTATTATCAAAATCCCTTTTCTCATGACCCGCTACCTGCCCGTATAAGTGTGTGCATTGAAAGAAAATCCATTGTAAATACACAGCGCAGAATATGAGTAGAATATTGAATTAGTGGAGTTTGACATTTTTTCCTTTAAATGTGTACTGTGTGTACAGCTGGAACATACGCAGGGGGAAACAGTGTAGAGAATCCACAAATACCATTGTATCATTTAGGAAAATGACAAGGAATGTGGCAGAGAGTATGATATGTAAAAAAAAAAATTCAAGTCAACTACTGGTCTGGCATGCATACTACAGCGATTTAACTCCTTTTTGTGTACAGCTGGAACATACACAGGGGGACGGGGGGACGGGGGGGGGGGGGGTGAGTGGGATATTTAAGTTGTTCAATTTAACATTTGTTCTTTTAAATGTGTAGTCAGTGATTCTGGAGAACGCTTGTTGTCAAAACCAGTGAATATCTCCTCACAATCCACTACCTGTCTGTACTGTGTGCAGTTTTTAAAAAAATCCACTGTTAATACACAGGCTAGGCTCTGTAAACGGGCATGTTGCTAGCTACGGTGGGACCCATTTTGTTTACATACCAGTTTACAGAGTCTAGGGCTGTGTATAAAAAACTGATTTGTTTCCCAGTTCACACACAGTACAGACAGGTAGTGGCTCATGAGGAGATATTCACTGATTTAGACAACAAGCGATCTACATAATAGCTGACTACACCTTTAAGCCATGAGGTTTTAACTTTTAGGATAAGTATATATATATAAATAAATAAATAGGTGGCGGATCGTGAGGAGATATTCACTGATTTTGACAAAAAGTGATTTTGACAACCATCAATCTGCAGAATCGCTGACTCCACCTTTATGTAATACAATTTGAGGATAGGTATGGAAAAAAATAAATAATTAAATAAAAATTGTGCATAAAAATATATTAAACTGTAAACTGGCAGTGACTTATCTGTTGAGAGACCGAGAGAGAGAGAGAGACCGAGAGAGAGAGAGAGAGAGAGAGAGAGAGACCGAGAGAGAGAGAGAGAGAGAGAGAGAGAGAGAGATTTGTAGGGCCCTATGAAATCCGTTTTATTTTTTTCCAAATTCCGTTTTATTTTTTCACAAATTCCGTTTTTTCCGTTTTAATCTAATGATTTCCGATTTTTTACAATTAACTCTCATTTTGTCATCAGAACGAGTGTCTAATTATTGCGAACAAATAATATTCTAACAATTTAATCAGATATAAGGCTAAATTTAAAATACATCACAACATTGCACTGTTTTTAGTGCTTAAAAAAACTAAAAAACAGATTTGTTGGGTAGCTAGGCTATATAAGAAAATAAAGTCATTAATTGTGTGCTTCAAGTGAAGCATTAAATATTTATTTTTACATAAATAATAAAGTCCTTATAAACTTTTCAAGAAGCTGGACTAGAGTGAATATTGGACAGGCTTTATAAGTCCATGGCTTTTACCTGTGGGACAGCGCTTCACCCAACAGCTGGCTGCAACACCAACCTACAGTCTATTGTGCGACAGAGAGCTAGTTATCATTAGCATCAGCGTTAGCCGACATCACGGCACCAGCGGAATAATCTAACACTACAGGTAGGTTACACGGCCGTTCCATAATACAACACTCCCTTTAGCAATGGCTGAATATAAGACCTCCCTGTGCTGTGTATCTGCGGGAGCGAGTGGCATTAATAACTTATAACAGTAAACGTTTAACATGATTACGTGCCTTTTAGATGCTTTAATCATATGCCGAATTTATAAACAGACCATATTATTAACAATAAATTAAGTTATGTACATGCCAGAGTTACGTATATGGATAAATTAATAAGTAAACATTGAATAGACAGATTTGTGAA
>CASHTC010000949.1:27500-32500 GCA_949357725.1 Hyperoplus immaculatus | reverse complement strand
ATGGAGTTCACTAGAGCTTCACAGGTTGCAACTGGAACCCTCTTCTACCCATTCATGACGACATCAAGGAGCTGGTGGATATTAGAGTCCTTGCGCTCCTCCATCTCCCGTTTTAGGATGCCCCAAATATGCTCAATAGGGTTTAAGACTGGAGACATGCTTGGCCAGTCCATAACCTTTACCCTCAGCTTCTTTAACAAGCCAGTGGTCGTTCGGAGGGGTGTTTGGGGTCGTTATCATGTTGCAGTACTGCCCTGCGGCCCAGTATATGAAGGGAGGGGATCATGCTCTGCTTCAGTATGTCACAGTACATGTTAGAATTCAATGAACTGTAGATCCCCAGTGCTGGCAGCACTCATGCAGCCCCAGACCATGACACTCCAACCACCATGCTTGACTCTAGGCAAGACACACTTGTCTTTGTACTCCTCACCTGGTTGCCGCTCCACACTCTTAACACCATCTGAACCAAATAAATGTATTTTGGTCTCATCAGACCACAGGACATGGTTGCAGTAATCCATGTCCGTAGTCTGTTTGTCTTCAGCAAACTGTTTGTGGGGTTTCTTGTGCATCATCTTTAGAAGAGGCTTCCTTCTGGGATGACAACCATGCAGACCAGTATGATGCAGAGTGCGGCGTATGGTCTGAGCACTGACAGGTTGACCCCCCACCCCTTCAAGCCCTTCAGCAATGCTGGCAGCACTCATACGTCTATTTTCCAAAGCCAACCTCTGTGTACGACGCTGACCATGTGCACTCAACCTTCGTAAACTGGGCCGCAGGGTGGTATTGCAACATGATAACGACCCCAAACACACCTCCAAGACGACCAGTGGCATGCTAAAAAAGCTGAGGGTAAAGGTTATGGACTGGCCAAGCATGTCTCCAGACCTAAACCCTATTGAGCATCTTTGGGGCATCCTCAAATGGAAGGTGGAGGAACGCAAGGTCTTTAATATCCACCAGCTCTGTGATGCTGTCATAAATGGGTGGAAGAGGGTTCCAGTTGCAACCTGTGAAGCTCTAGTGAACTACATGCCCAAGAGGGTTAAGGCAGTGCTGGAAAATAATGGTGGCCACACAAAATATTTACACTTTGGGCCCAATTTGTAAATTTTTTCTAAGGGGTGTACTCACTTTTGTTGCCAGCAGTTTAGACATTAATGGCTGTGTGTCGAGTTATTTTGAGGGGACAGTAAATTTACACTGTTATACAAGCTGTACACTGACTACTTTACATTGTATTAAAGTGTCATTTATTCAGTGTTGTCCCATGGAAAGATATAAAGAAAAATGTGAAGAAATGTGAGGGGTGTACTCACTTTTGTGAGATACTGTATATGAGTGTTTTGAGTGTGTTTCTGCCTGTATATACACTAACCTGCTCGTATCCTGCTCTTGTGCTTGTCAAAGTGCCTCTTGCTCTCCCTCTCCGCCTCTCTCTCTCTCTCCCGGGTCTCGTGCATTTCAAACGGATCCGGTGGCTCATCATCATCATCATCATCATTTTCTTCATCGTCAAGTATCTCTGCCACGGTAACCAACGGCGTTTCCATGGCAGCCTTCTTCGCAGCCCTCCTCTTCCTCCGTTCAATAGCGACCTCATCATTTTCGTCTGAATCACTGTCACTCATGTCGTCAAAACCGAAGTATTTTATCTTGTAGCTGGATTGGCCGCCGTCTGCGTGTGGCCGACTGTGTTCCTCGATGTTTAACATGGCGGCGTCCGTGTCATCGAATCCAAACATCTCCAGTTTAGAGTCTTTCTTGGTCTTGCTCTGGGACGGCCTGGACCTAAAAAAATATAAAATATAAAATAAATAAAAACCAGTTAAAAGATGGAGTCAGTGATTCCGGAGAATGCTTGGCGTTGAAATTATTATTGGTCAAAATCAGTGATTATCTCGTCATGATCCGTCTGTACTGTCTGTACTGTGTGTGTGTGTGTGTGTGTGTGTGTGTGTGTGTGTGTGTGTGTGTGTGTCTGTCTGTCTGTCTGTCTGTCTATGTGTCTGTCTGTGTGTCTGTCTGTCTGTGTACTGGAAGAAAATCTGGTGTTCCTAATACACAGCCTAGGCTCCGTAAACTGGCATGTAAACAAAGAAGCCCACCATAGCTAGCAACATGTAAGTCTAAATAAGGGGCAAAGTTTGGGCAAAGTTTTAAAAAGCTCCGGTTCAGTGTCTGATCACAGAACCTGTGTACATTTGGACAGTGCCTACTACTTCTGTGCTACTATAGAAAAACATGGCGGCCTGCTGCTCCTACGTAGATATTAAAAGGCTCACTCTAATTCAATTTTAAAAAGAAGCTATAGTTACTAAAGATGGCATCATCCACCACCGCCTCAAGTCTTTCCACAATATCAAGTGATGAGGTGAAGATGTATTTAGTTATTTATTCTATAGTACTTCTTCTTCTTGGTCTTCCAACAGGTGCATTTCCCCAGGACGCCCAATATATATAAAAACGTGTAAGGCTGTTAAGTTTGTCCGTTCTGTGCTACTGTAGAAACATGGCGGTGCAACATGGCGGCCTCAGCAGATATAAAAGACTCATTCTAAGGTCATTTCAGAAAAGACCCCCTTGTCTTCCCCTTACCTGGCGTTCTGTGGCTCAGTCTTCTTGCGTTGCCACCCTGCGTCTCCCAGCTCTGTGGTTGTGCTTCCGGACCCGGTCACCGCCACACTCCCTGCGCTAGAGGGCGCTGTTTCACTGCTGTACTCCTCCACCGCTCTGTCCTGGATGGTCACGTTACACATAGACACGGAGGAAGGGTGTAGCACTGTGAAATCCCTCGTTCTCCCCTTTCCCCTCCCCCCACCAACACCCCCATCCCCACCAACACTTACATTAACCCCCCCACCCCTGCCTCCACCTCCACCCCCACCCCCACCCGCAATTGTGGTCTTAATACTAATGTTATCGGATGTAGACTTCTTGGGTAAATCCGTGCCGAAAACGGTGCTAGCTAATGCGCTCGAAAAGTCCGTAGCGCTATTAACTTTGCTAGTCGTGGAGTTTTTGTCCTTGCTGGGCCGTCTGTACGTCCGACAGTTTGGGTTCCTAACAAGCGTGGACGTTGAAATCGCCGATGTGGTTTGGGATAACTCCGACGTGTCCGCGAGGAATTCCGAGTCACTCCCGAAGCCCAAACTTTCACTGAGGCTCTGCTGTTGTGGTCTTGGAGGTGAAAGCGAAGATCGGGGCTTTTCGAATCGGCTGGTCGCGATTCCGAGGCCTGCGGTAGTCCATGAGAGAGAGGGGGATGTGTGGAGAGGTTCTTGGGTTGGGGTGGGGATAGGGGTGGGTGATGGGGCACGCAGACCCATAATAGAGTCCCAGGGATCGTAGGTGGTTGTAGGGGGGACGGGTTTGGGCCCGCTGGTCTTCAAGGTGATGGTCTGAGCTAAGGGTTTCTTGTCGCTCTCTGAGGCGTTTTGATACCAGGAGTAGCTGTGTTGTTGCTGTTGGGTCTCAGATGAGGAGGGAGGAGTCTGGTAGGACTTAGCTATGGAGAAAAGAAAGAGATTTAGAATTAGTGTTGAATGTAAACGGTTAATATTAAATGGACTCCACTTATTTAGCGCTTTTTTCTTTGACCAATTGTATCTCTGCCTCTCCAAACTGTCTAATAAAGTGCAAAATGCCCCAAAAATAATCTATTTTTTTTTTTTTTTAAAGTTGAATTTACTCCTTTTTTAGGAGTACATCCAATTTGATTATAAATGGTAAATGGACTCCACTTATTTAGCGCTTTTTTTTGTTGTCCCATTGTATCTCTGTCTCCCCAAACTGTCTAATAAAGTGCAAAATGCCCCAAAAAATTATCTCAAAGAAAGAAAAAAAATGTAATTGTTGACTTTAATACTTTTTTTAGGAGTGCATCCAATTTGATTGTAAATGGTAAATGTACTCCACTTATAAAGCTCTTTTCCCTGGTTTTTCACAGACCCAAAGCACTTTACATTGTTTTGTACACATTCACCCAATCACACACATTCATACACCGATAGCAGCAGCAGCTACCACACAGGGTGCAAGCTAACTGGAACGCAGGGTTATTTTGTCTTGACCATTGCTAGCTTTACATAGCTTGTGTCACCACCTGTAGTAATAATAACCAGTTAAAGCTGGGGTATGTGATTTCTGATTGGTCAATTTTAACATGAGCGGTACACTTTGACCAAATCAGAGAGAGGCTCCGATTTAAAAAAAAAAAAAAAAAAAAAAAAAAAAAACGATTCTCTGTTCTTATTGGCTGTTGGGACTGTCAACAGTTCAAATCTCTAGCCCAACTGCTATTTTCTCCCCAAATTCTCCACCCCAGCTTTTAACTTGCTTTAAACATCACACTAAATAGTGTCGAGTTGCAGCCTGCAGAAAAATACACTGTAGCCACAATTTGGTTTTTGGTGACGTTCACGGGCAATGGAGCGCATAATGATTGCACCAGTTTAGAAAGCACCTGTAGCCTGTGAAACAAGGTCACACACACACACACACACACACACACACACACACACACACACACACACACACACACACACACAGTCTCTCTCTCACACAATCACTCTCACACACACACAGTCTCTCTCTCTCTCTCACACACACACAGCTGCGACAGATACCGTATTTGACGTCAAATGCTTTTTTTTTTTTTTCAGTCTGGAACAAAACACACACACACACACACACACACACACACACACACACACACACACACACACACACACACACACACACACACACACACACACACTCCCCATGGTCATTTCTGCCATTCTTAACAGATAAAAACCGGGTGGCAGTACTCTAGTGCTTACTCTGAGCAAAGACAGGAAATTGCCTAACAGTGAAACATCAAAGTATAACTGTTTGCTCTGTGGATGAGATGTGGGTTGGTGTTGTTTTAGACTGTGGTGTCGCAGTAAAGCTTAAAGACCTACTTCACCGGTGGGAATATGAAGGTGTATTGAACTCTGAGATCCTATGTA
>CASHTC010000949.1:17500-22500 GCA_949357725.1 Hyperoplus immaculatus | reverse complement strand
ATAGCAGGCAGCCAAAGCATTTAACAACACCCATCATAGTCAAACGTTGCCCCTGCATTACCTACATAACACGACACAATACTGAAATCTATCGAACAAGAAATATTACCACTATCAGCGGCAGGTGTATTCTATTCAATTGTTCACTTAATTTAAAGCAACTCTATAAAAGCAATGTTGACTGTTGTTACGGATGACTAAACCACTTTTTTTAAAGACCGGCAAAAAGACGGACATTGGACAAGGCCTAAAAATGTAGATTATTTGATTGGATGTTAGGCTATTAAACAAACCTGCTAATTTCTGAGACTGACATTGTAATTCTATGAGGAATGAACACTATCTCATAAGTGCAACTTCCGATGGCGATGGGGATATTTTACATTATCAAGGAAAAGTTTTCAGCTATATTTTCGTCAATACAGGCGAGAAAGAGCCTCAATGTAATACCATATAAGGCTTTACCGTTAAATTAACTTTTTAGGGATCTGTAAAAACCTCGATAAATAAGCTACGTAGTTCGCTGTCTTGGAGTTTTCTTCGGCCAGCTGGTTTGACAAACAAGGCTAACGTTAGCTTAGCGTCGAGCTAATGGGGCTAAGTTACAGCTAGCTAGAATTAATATTATAATCATAACAAGACACAATGGCGGACGTGAGATCACCTAGACAGTATGTTCTTGTTAAATCGATACGAGATGTGTGCTATTGTGCCGCTATGAGCCCATTTCGCAAGTTTATTATGAACGTTAGCTCGAAGATTTAGCATTAGAAGAAGTTAGCATTTGAAAGAAAGACATCGTGTGTGTGTGTGTGTGTGTGTGTGTGTGTGTGTGTGTGTGTGTGTGTGTGTGTGTGTGTGTGACACCACCAAAAACACCAAAACAATCGCAAGACAGGAGGGTTTTAATTCAAAATATTGGACTTTAAACAGATTATTCTTCGTGTTGACACTTACTTGGTGATTTAAAGTGGCCGATCCAGACCCGAAACGACCGTTAAACAGCCGTTAATAGCCGTTTAATACCGAGCGGCCTGTTTTGGTTTCTCCCAATGTTTCCCAGGTATAAACAAGGCCTCACGAACGCCTCTTAAACCGATTAGAGACTTCACAACACGACAGACAGAAAGCTTAAGAGCCAGACTCAAGGGATAATATGTTATTTATCGCCACATCTAGCCAATTCGCTTGTTATTTTCAAGCTAAAATCGCACTCGATTGTTTCCTCCGGGCTGCGACGAAGGCTTCCATTGGACTACAACCCTGCGTCAAGTTATCCGGATACGTAACCGGAAGAGGAGTGACTGATCCTTACAATAAATAAAAGCATAACGATAAACAGTAGATAAAATACAATACATGACACACAGACACAGACAGACAGACAGACAAACAGACAGACGGACAGACAGACAGAGAGATAGACAGACAGAGAGAGAGAGAGACAGAGAGATAGACACAGAGAGAGAGAGACATAGGCCTACAGACAGACAGACACAGACAGACAGACAGAGACACACACACCCATAGACATAATATTATGTCTATGCACACACCCATACACAGACACACACACACACACACACACACACACACACACACAGACAGAGACACACACCCATACACAGACACACACACACACACACACACACACTGGATGTTGACACAACTGTAAATAAAATAAAAATAAAATAAAAAAAGCATTTTTCGACTGAGCATTTATTATAGTCAAAATTATCCAAACATTTTGATTTTCTGTTTAACTCAAAAACAGGTTGTTGAGCTCAGGTCGTCATGAGGCCATTCATAAACAGCAAATACAAGTTCAAAGCTTTTCTAAATCAAAAGAATGTAAAATAGCAAAAGGATCTAACACAATATTAGATGAAGTTAACATGAAATTAACAGAACATGAAGGTTACAAAAATCCCCTCCTATTATATAATTGTGTGTGTGAAGGTTTCCTGTCTGTGTCTGTCAGTCTGTCTGTCTGTCTGTCTGTCTGTGTCTGTGTCTGTCTGTCTGTCTGTCTGTCTGTGTCTGTCTGTCTGTCTGTCTGTCTGTGTGTCTGTGTGTGTCCAATTGTATCGCAGTCCTTGAGCAGTAGTTTCTCGATATTTCAACTTTTTGTCATCAACTGCATGAAATTAATAATAACATTATATTTTCTAACTCTCCACTGTTACACACACCTTCCCTGGCAGTATTTTCAGAGGCAGAGAATGCCTTGTGCAAAGATACGGGCACAACTTATCCGTGAACGTGTGTGTGAAGGTGTGAATGTGTGTGTCTGTGTCCGGCTCTGAAAACTTCAACTGTCCCTTATCCCAATCCAAATGCACTCTGATCTTTCTCAGCTTGCCAATCGGCGGCTGCAGCTGCTGCGTGAATTTCTTGATCGAGGAAAAAACCTTGTACAATCCATCGGTGAATTCTACACTCCAAACCATGGACCCTACGAACCCCTTTCGACAAGCGTTTTCAGCGGATACGCCCAATTCCCAATCTTTGTTTTCCCCGACTTCCACGTCCCAAATGTGGGTCCCGGAGTCAAATGCCAAGCCCAAAACAGCATCCCAGTATTCAAATCTTTCCGGGTTTTCGGGAATGAACAGCTGTTGGCGTTTTTTCCCGTGCTTAATGCTGGTTAGATCGTCGGATAGGATTAGTTCAGAGTGTGCGGTGTTTGGGTCCAGAATCACAGGAGAGTAGGAGACGATGGATTTCATCTTCGTCCAAATGTTGAAGCTCAAGTTGCCCAGGTGTTTGGCAACGTCAATTAAGGGACTGCAAGGGACATAACAAGGGAGAATTGTTAAGCTTATAGATATCATTGTGAAACTTTGCCAGTTGATTGAAAATGCATAAAATTAATAAAATATATATAAAAATAGGAAAAAAGTTATACAAAAATTAATTAAAATAAAATAAAAATTGTATTACTGTTTTCTCAGAAGCATTTGAATTAATTATTAAATTTGGCGATACTGTATTTTATTAATAATGTGTGGATTTGTCTCTCTTTAAAAAAAAAATGTTTCATCTAAATGTTGAATAAAGCCAGAGTTTTAATCTTAAACCTGCAGTGTGTAGAATTTTGGGTTTTATTTCCTAGCAGATTTTGTAGAAAGTAATTAAAATATCCATAAGTACATTTCATTTAGTGCATAATAGCTAAAAAAAATGTTTTGAATTATTATTTTTTCCCTTAGAAAGGGTCTCATATATGTCCATATTTCTGCATATTTTGGACCAAGGCCTAGTGCCGCCATCTTGAAAGTGTCATAGTTGGAATGTCATCAGGTGCATTGTTTAAAATGTAGAATTGTTCTTGTCCTTGAAGGCCATTGTAGCTTCTGTTATTATTCTAAAGGGGTGGGGTTACCCAGGGAGTGTTGCATTCTAGAACTTTGTAGAACTTTCTTGATGATGTCATATTACACACTGCACCTTTAATTTAATTTGTATAACATATTAGTGTCCAAAGTTTTTACAGAACAAATTTTGGAAACAGCTTTTTTATATATTTCATAAATAAAATATACTACCTGCAGGGTTTAATGCATTTTCAGTATGATTTTCAGAATAAAATGTCTCATAAATCAGACAGTGAACAACATATGAACAAATCCTTCTGTAATAACCTTCAGAATAGTGCTGAGAATGATTATGGAAAGTTTAGTTGACGTAAGTGCATGCTTTAGAAGTTGAGATTTTCTATTCTAAAAAAACTGATGTTGAGATAATGTCCGTTAAAGATGGTTGTATAGGAGAAATATACAGACGCAAACAGACAAGGTTTAGTCAAATAAACACCTGAATGTACATGTTGGACCTTTTGATTTATACTAGTATGAAAGAAGACATGTTATGGAAGATAAAAAGACAAAAACCTCAAAATTGACCAGTTAGGTGCTTGAAAAAACCATCCCTGTGTTCCAAATCACATACTCTTTCTTTTTACTACACTACATACTAAAGTACAGAAGAGTTTTAGTCTTTTTACTACACTACATACTAAAGTACAGAAGAGTTTTAGTCTTTTTACTACACTACATACTAAAGTACAGAAGAGTTTTAGGGCCACAGACAGGAGAGAAATAAAAATCAGATAAGGAAGTTTTTTTTCATTATGTCGAGAAATGTCAAGAATAAAGACAAATACTCCAAAATGCTGTTGGAGTTAGTGGGGCATTTATGTATGTTCAGCATACTAATATTGACGTGCATCTATTGGGACATCCTAAACATTTTTCTGGCATACTAAATAGTAGGGAAGTATGGGTAATGGAACGCAGCATGGTTGCGTTCCGAATCGCATACTCTTTATTTTTTCTATTCTACATACTACATCCGACGATAAAAATAATCTAGTTAGGATGCAGCAGGCATACTATTGGGACATACTTTTCTCTCTTATTTCATCATAACATTGCGCCTTGATCTTGCCTCTTGCTTTTATATCCGTCTCATCCCCGTTTGTTTTCATATGGAGGCTTCGTCGATGTTACGTCACTTCACGTGCGCACTGGATTGTGGGTCAGAATCGCCCAAATAGGATGCACTTTTCAACACTAACAATCTTGGCCACATGAAGTAGGACATCTGGGTACTTCTAACCATCCTAAATCTGGCCACAAGAATTGGGACATCCTAAATCTTTTTTCTACATACTAAATAGTAGAAAGTATGCGATTCGGAACGCAGCATGTCTCACCTTGAAGCTCCTGTGTTGAGCTCCGGTTCATTCTGCATGTTGTAGTTCTGGACCTTCTCCGTTGCAGATTTGTAGTTGAGTATAAACGAAACATCGTCAGCTCTCAGCTGATCCTCTGTGGTGTTGACTGTGTCTGAAAGAGCTGCTATCTCTCTACCCAGAGCCTCCGACTTCTCCTTCATCATCTGACTCTAAGAATGGAATAGAATAGATTGGATTAGAATATTATTATTATATGTGTTTATGTACAACCAAATTGGATTCTCAAAAACAACACCTAACA
>CASHTC010000949.1:7500-10000 GCA_949357725.1 Hyperoplus immaculatus | reverse complement strand
TTAACTGAGAGTGCACTGGAAGAAACGATTACAGTGCACTGCAATGTAAAGGTTTAGCATTTGGGTTGAAGAGTTAGATAAACAAATAAATCCCCTTTCTGGATAGTGAGATTTACTAGTGATAAGGACTATCTAAAGATTATCTAAAGTCTATACTAAGAGAGATTATTATGCTTGCAATTGGTTTTGGGGCACTAAAATTCGAAGGTTGTCACAGGTCACAGTACTTTTTCTCTGACCAGAAGGAAAATAAAATAAAAATGTATATAATAACAAGAAAAAAAAAAAAAAAAAAAAAAAAAAGTATAAAGAGAAGAAAACGGAGTTGCCTGGAAAAGACAATTTACAAAAAGATATAATAAAAACAAATGGACTGAGATACAAAGAGGACACTTAGCCTGACGTCTGCTCAAGAGCAGGTTCCAGTTTCAGTATGGTCTGAAGCCAACAAGCCCAAGGAGAAATGCATACCGGCAGAGAACGCTCTGCCAATGCCAGAGTGAACTACAAAGATGGAGGCGTGTATGCACGTGGCTAAGTAACACCGTGCCAAAAGTGACATTCAATGCCCTGTGTGGGGACTACAGGATGAAAGGAATACAAGGATGGCAAGTAACATGTGCCATAATGACATTGCTGACTTCTGACTTGTGTTCTAGGAAAGAAAGAGACATTGAAGGAGCCGACGTGAGGGGCTCCTTTGCTTCTGAACTGAAAAAGTGGACATTCCATCTGTAAAAGGAGGGTGGAATCAACTGTCCACTTAAAAAAGTGCAAGTACTTAAATTGTGAAAATTTTCTGATTAATGGTGTTTCCCCTAAATTTAGATTTGTGCAAGCAAATGGATATGTCTGCTTTGGACATAAACTAATCTAGTTATGCCTTTAAGACAACATAAGATTTTGTAAAAAGAAGTATGTAAGATTAAAAGTTTAAAGGACTATTTTGATAACTAATAGGTTTCCTCTTTTATGCATTGAAAAAAAGCATGGTTAGGGTTATTTCCAAATAAAAAATACAACTAGTGTTTACCGTTTTCAAATCAATAAAAGATTGTGTTGTTGCTTTCTCAGCCAAAAAGAAAGCAAGCATGACTGAGAATTATCACTTTAATGATTTTTCAGACAGAGATTTAGTGTTTTAGATATTCCCAAGTAAAGAAGGTTAAAGATAACAAAGTTAATAAAGTTAATAAAGAATAGATATTCCCAAGTGAAGAGGTATTAAAAATATTGATGAAATAATTGTTGATTAAGTAGGATTTTGAACCAATCTTATTCTCACACTTTCAGGAATACCTGAGTTTTTTAAGGGTTGCTCTGTACATTTTACCGATTCAAGAAATTGGATTTTTTGAAAAAGGGTTAGCATTCTAAATTTATAAACCGTTTTGGGGTTTTATTGTTAAGGGGGCTGGGAAAAGCCACATGTTTGTTTGTTCCTGTTTGAATACAATTGCTCACACAAAGTGAGAATCTTATTTTTAGCTGAATTTTTAACTTAATATGCTCCTTTTTGTGTTTCAAATAGGAATTTGAAAAAGGAGGGAGAGGGTTAAGGAAGCATATTGATTAAAAAAAAAAATAGAAGTACATGTTAAAGAGTTTAAGAAAGCACATTAATTAAACATAATATAAGTAAATGTTAAAGAAAGGTAATAATTACAATATTATGAGAAGCCCACATACAGAAAGCACTATACAAACAAAGTAAGTTTAAGAAGAGAGGATGATCAAAATACTTAATATCCATTTAAGTTAATAAGTAAATTATAAGTAATTTATTTAGGGTTCAGGATCAACACTCTACTAAAATAAAGTAAGAACGAAACATACTTGTAGTGTTGTTGTTAATGTCATAATCCATAGCTGTTCCAAAAAGTGTTACTGCACAGTTGACATCAAGTGTGATTAGATTACACGTATGTGTATTGATACAGTAAACCTAGGTTACAAAATTAAGTAAGACAAACACAAACTCCCCAGAAGTTATTTAGAAGTTTGTGTCAGGTAGGATTCTTTCCCTATCTTTCTCTTCTCTGTCTATATCTATCTTCTCTGATGGCCTCGATGAAAGAACTAGGTACAGAATCCTGCTGTGAACGATTGGAGAAATATCGTGCTGAAATCTGATGCTAAGCTACGCTCTCAACTCGTGCTATCAGCGTGATGTCACTGCCGTGTCCAAGTCGTGATGTCACAGGACAACTGACAGCCGAAACCGAGAGGGGGTCGCTTTCGCAACTACACAGCCCAACCCAATCCCAGCCAGAAACCAGGGGTCGCCAACTCGTCTCATCCAGCTTGTGCAGACAACTTCACAACCAGCGAGAAGGGTGCCACCTGTCGGCCTGGAGAAGCAACTCGACACTGGTCGACGAGAAGTCGCCAACAACAGAGAATCGAGATGCAGTCGTCAATGTCGTCATCTGGAAATTCGAGAGGGGTCGCTCTCGTCTCCCCTTCAAAACGTTCGAGTCATGCACCAGTCATCAATACC
>CASHTC010000948.1:0-7500 GCA_949357725.1 Hyperoplus immaculatus | reverse complement strand
GCACATGGATTTTATACCTTCTGCTGTACGTCCAGGTTTTTTCTTTGCAGTAGAATCAACAACTGAAACATTTCTTGGGCTCTTCTTGGGGATTTTTCTGAGCTCCTGCACCAGTGTCGGGGGAGGAGGAGGGGAAGGGGGGGGACACCAGTTTGTAAACGCTGCCATACTGAGAAATACAGCGATGGCTTGAATGTAACTGACATTTATTTATATGAAATTAAATGGAAAGTTACGCACTATAAGCTTTAAAAAACTGTTACAAAATATTAGAATTCTAAACGTGCGCTAAGAAAATGCTATTAATCACGATTCACTATGGAAATTAAGCGATTCATTATATAAAAATGTAATCATCTGACAGACTTAGTTATCTAAGGAGAACTAAGAAATTTCCCTATTCCCTGTCGTGTTTTTTTCGAATCAACACACACACACACACATTCTCTCTCTCTCTCTCTCTCTCTAGCTCTCCTCTCTCTCTCAGCTCCCCCCCCCCCCACACACACATCTCTCTCAAACACACACACACACACACACACACACACACACACACACACACACACACACACACACACTCTCTCTCTCTCTCTAGCTCTCTCTCTCTCTCAGCTTCCCCCCACACACACATCCTCTCTCTCTCACACAGTGTGATGTCACTACACAAACACACACACACACACACACACACACACACACACACACACACACACACACACACACACACACACACACACACACACACACACACACACACACAGATTAATCTTTGCACCAGACAGGGAGGACACAGGAAAAATAACAAAACTATGTAACCTGCACCTTTACCGTGTTAAAAATACATTAACCATGAGTAGTGTTATCTAACATAGGAACAAATCAGCCATACAATACTTTAAGACCTACCTCACCGGTGGGAATATGAAGGTGTATTGAACTCTGAGATCCTATGTAGTATAAATGTGCAAAAATGTTAGAAATCGGTTCATCCTAGCCTGAGAAAAGGCAGAAAGAGTGTTTTATGGTCTCACTGTCTAACCATTAATTTTCCCATGTGTGACATCACACACATGGTAAAATGTAGGGTTAGGATTAACAGGACAGCTGGGCCAAGGGAAGACTGAAGGAAGACTAAGGGAAGAAAAACCTCATTCATTATATTATAATAGCGATTTTATAATGATAGAACGCTGGTTCCGTATGGGTGAAGTATTCTTTAATGCTATAGTGCTTAACTTTCTTTTAAAAACAGTGTTAATATTAATGATAGCGTGATAGTTTTATTTTGAAAGGGTCTGGAGAACACTTCAATATATGGACAACAGGATGTGATGTGACCTGTGACCTCATTCCATTCCACATGTTGTAAACATTCCGTGCCACAGTTCCGTGATGGTTTTCCTATTATATACAAACACATAATAAACACAGATCACGAGAGCAAATACACACACAGGCACGGAAGCAAGCACACACACACACACACAGGCACGGACAGACACATATACACACACACACACGGATGCAATCACACACACACACACACACACGCAGGCACGGACAGACACATACAGAGAGACAGACAGACAGACAGACAGACAGACAGACACACACACACAGGCTGGGACATACACACACACACACACACACACACAGACAGACAGACAGACACACACACACACACACACACACACAGACATACAGTAAATACACCGACTTGCACATATGCACGAGCGCGCGCACACACACACACAGACACACACACAGACACACACACACACACACACACACACACACACACACACACACACACACACACGGGAGAACGTATGGCCCTAGTGTTGTTGAAGGTGTGTGATTTAAACCAACCCCTCCAAGGCTGAGCTGAACATTTCAAAGACGTATTGAAGCAACTCATCACACAGTTCCAATTTACTCTGAACTCATACATCTCCAAACTTCCTTAGTTAAACCTGCAGTGTGTAGCATTTTGGGTTTTATTTCCTAGCAGACTTGGTAGAAAATAATTACAATATCCATAAGTACGTTTAATTTAGTGCATAATAGCTGAAATTTTTTTTTATAATTATTTTTTTCCCTTAGAAAGGGTCTCATATATGTCCATATTTCTGCATATTTTGGACCAAGGCCCAGTGCCGCCATCTTGAAAGTGTCATAGTTGGAATGTAATCAGGTGCATTGTTTAGAATTTAGAATTGTTCTTGTCCTTGAAGGCCACTGTAGCTTCTGTTATTATTCTAAAGGGTTGGGGTTACCCAGGGAGCGTTACATTCTAGAACTTTGTAGAACTTTCTGGATGATGTCATATTACACAATGCACCTTTAACTTAGTGTACAATTTCAAGGTTTATTTTTTTAAGATTTTCTTTTGGCATTTTCAAGCTTTATTAGACAGAACAGAGTTGAAATGGGGAGACAGAGAGAGAGAGAGAGAGAGAGAGAGAGAGAGAGAGAGAGAGAGAGAGAGAGAGAGAGAGAGAGAGAGAGAGAGAGAGAGAGAGAGAGAGAGAGAGAGAGAGAGAGAGAGAGAGAGAGAGAGAGAGAGAGAGAGCGAGGGGATGACCTGCAGTAAAGGTCCACGGGTCGGATTTGAACCTGCGACCACTGCAACGATTCACAAAGCCTGCAGTTAGTTTACTAAACATATTTTCTCTACATGAATAATTCTTATCATCATAAATCAAATTATTTTGAGGAACCTGGAACCAAACGTTAAGACTAGAATATGTTTGTAAACCAAACTGTGGGCCCTGCTGCTGTAAACAACAACAACAGTGAAACAGTAACTTTTCAGGAAGCTTTCTAACTTCAAACAGTGTTCCAGGGATCTGCATTTTCCCTGTGAGGAAAGTTTGTTTGGTTAATATTCCAGGTTTTCCGGCCGTGCTTCGACCTTCTCAACTCATTCTAAAGGTTTTCCCATTTTTGTTTTTTTAACTCTTAAGTGAAGTCTTACATATTTGTTTTTCGTGATTAAAGAATAACACCAGTTCAATTAAGTCTTAGAGTTTGTGTGTGTGTGTGTGTGTGTGTGTGTGTGTGTGTGTGTGTGTGTGTGTGTGTGTGTGTGTGAGATAATGTGTGTGTGATAATGTGTGGCCTCCCCAAATCCTCTTGAGAGTTGAAATACAATCCCCAGACTTCAGTGTGAGTGGCAGAAAGCGTGAATTTTCCAAAGGTTTATCAGGTGCTAAGGACATGCCAGAGACACCCCCTAAGGGTAACACACACACACACACACACACACACACACACACACACACACACACACACACACACACACACACACACACACACACACACAGAGACACCCCCTAAAGAGTAAGTGGGTTTCTGTTACCCTTTAGACCCATGAAAGTGTCTGTTAACTCTCCACACATGGGCAAATTCAAATCATAACACCAAAACTCTTTAAAATGAGACTCTTAAATCTATTCTTAGGGCTGCACTATAGTGGCCTCAAGCATTGGACATGGGAAACAAAACAGAGAGCCCCATTTGAGAGACATGTCCGTGATATATATATATTTTTTAACAACTTCTGAGGAACTTTCAGTGTGTGTTCATTCTAGCGCCCCCCTTTGGACAAAAGCGGTAGTGTTTTTACTACGCCAGCTGTTGTTCCTGGGTGAGCGTATACCCATGACAAAGGCATTAAGAAAAACTATTTAAAAATAGCATTCTTTGCACTGATGGTCTTGTTTGCTGTTACATGTCAAGACAATGAGACAGTGGTAGGTGGAGAACAGGCAGTGTGTGTGTGTGTGTGTGTGTGTGTGTGTGTGTGTCCTACGCTAGTTTGTCCACCTGTCTATTCTGTCCCTAGCCTCATTCGTTTAAGTCAGAGGCAAATTAAATAGAAAACAGATGAATCCCCTATAGGAGACACACACACACACACAGAGAGAGAGGGTGGGATGACCTGCAGTAAAGGTCCACGGGTCGGATTTGAACCCGCGACCACTGCAGCGAAGGCCGGAGCCAATATGGTACACACTCTATCCACTACACCACCGGAGCACCACCAAAACAAACCCTCTCATTTCATACTACATACTAAAACAAAAATTCATGAGGGTCACTTTTTCCTCGGGGGGAAATTGATAGCTTTTTGCAATTGTTTGAAGAAAAAAACAAGTGTAGCATTCAGCCTAAAAATATATTATATACGGGGCGCTCCGGTGGTGTAGTGGATAGAGCGTGTACCATATCGGCTCCGGCCTTCGTTGCAGTGGTCGTGGGTTCAAATCCGACCCGTGGACCCTTACTGCAGGTCATCCCCCCCCCCCCCCTCTCTCTCTCTGTCTGTCTCCCCATTTCAACTCTGTACTGTCAAATAAAGCTTGAAAATGCCAAAACATATCTTTAAACTACAGTATCTCACAAAAGTGAGTACACCCCTCACATTTCTTCACATTTTTCTTTATATCTTTCCATGGGACAACACTGAATAAATGACACTTTAATACAATGTAAAGTAGTCAGTGTACAGCTTGTATAACAGTGAAAATTTACTGTCCCCTCAAAATAACTCGACACACAACCATTAATGTCTAAACTGCTGGCAACAAAAGTGAGTACACCCCTTAGAAAAAATTTACAAATTGGGCCCAAAGTGTAAATATTTTGTGTGGCCACCATTATTTTCCAGCACTGCCTTAACCTTCTTGGGCATGTAGTTCACTAGAGCTTCACAGGTTGCAACTGGAACCCTCTTCCACCCATTTATGACAGCATCACAGAGCTGGTGGATATTAAAGACCTTGCGTTCCTCCACCTTCCATTTGAGGATGCCCCAAAGATGCTCAATAGGGTTTAGGTCTGGAGACATGCTTGGCCAGGCCATAACCTTTACCCTCAGCTTTTTTAGCAAGCCACTGGTCGTCTTGGAGGTGTGTTTGGGGTCGTTATCATGTTGCAATACCACCCTGCGGCCCAGTTTACGAAGGTTGAGTGCACATGGTCAGCGTCGTACACAGAGGTTGGCTTTGGAAAATAGACGTATGAGTGCTGCCAGCATTGCTGAAGGGCTTGAAGGGGTGGGGGGTCAACCTGTCAGTGCTCAGACCATACGCCGCACTCTGCATCATACTGGTCTGCATGGTTGTCATCCCAGAAGGAAGCCTATTCTAAAGATGATGCACAAGAAACCCCACAAAAAGTTTGCTGAAGACAAACAGACTACGGACATGGATTACTGCAACCATGTCCTGTGGTCTGATGAGACCAAAATACATTTATTTGGTTCAGATGGTGTTAAGAGTGTGGAGCGGCAACCAGGTGAGGAGTACAAAGACAAGTGTGTCTTGCCTAGAGTCAAGCATGGTGGTTGGAGTGTCATGGTCTGGGGCTGCATGAGTGCTGCCAGCACTGGGGATCTACAGTTCATTGAATTCTAACATGTACTGTGACATACTGAAGCAGAGCATGATCCCCTCCCTTCATAAACTGGGCCGCAGGGCAGTACTGCAACATGATAACGACCCCAAACACCCCTCCGAACGACCACTGGCTTGTTAAAGAAGCTGAGGGTAAAGGTTATGGACTGGCCAAGCATGTCTCCAGTCTTAAACCCTATTGAGCATCTTTGGGGCATCCTAAAACGGGAGATGGAGGAGCGCAAGGACTCTAATATCCACCAGCTCCTTGATGTCGTCATGAATGGGTAGAAGAGGGTTCCAGTTGCAACCTGTGAAGCTCTAGTGAACTACATGCCCAAGAGGGTTAAGGCAGTGCTAGAAAATAATGATGGCAAAACAAAATATTGACACTTTGGGCCCAATTTGGACATTTTTTCTTAGGGGTGTACTCACTTTTGTTGCCAGCAGTTTAGACATTAATGGCTGTGTGTCGAGTTATTTTGAGGGGACAGTAAATTTACACTGTTATACAAGCTGTACACTGACTACTTGACATTGTATCAAAGTGTCATTTATTCAGTGTTGTCGCATGGAAAGATATAATGAAATATTTGAAGAAATGTTAGGGGTGTACTCACTTTTGTGAGATACTGTATATTATGCTTCAAATTGAGCTAAAAATGGATAACTTATGAATGAGTAAACAACAGTAGACCGGATTTTTTTTTTAAGATCATTTTTTGGACGTTTTTTTGCTTTTATTAGACAGTGTGTAGAGACAGAGATGAAATGTGTCAGAGAGGGGAATGACATGCAGAGAACGACCCGCGCAGGATTCTAACCCGGGTCTGCTGTGAAGAGGACTGAGACTCTATGGAGGGGGGCGGGGGAGATGGGGGGTGGTGGGGGGATGGGGGGGCTAACTCTAACCACTTCACCACAAGCACACCCCCAGAAGTCAAGAGTTTTGTCCCGTTCTGCACTAGAACAAACTGCCTTGTTGACATTGTTGCCCAGACATAAACAGATGTGTGTATGTGCAGATGGGACCCAGTTTATATTTCATTAATTGTGTTTACGTGTTGGTTTGAGAGCGGAACATCGCTGGCCGTGAAAATAAATCTGTCTCCCTCTGCGACAATAACGACTTGGCTTATACTTTCTGATTTGCGGAAGTCATTTAGTTATATTTCAATTGCTTCTGAAGTTACAATGTGTGTGTGTGTGTGGGGCTGTGTGTGTGTGTGTGTGCGTGTGGCTGTTTGTGTGTGTGTGTGTGTGTGTGTGTGTGTGTGTGGGGGGGGGGCGTGTGTGTGTGTGTGTGTGTGTGTGTGTGTGTGTGTGTGTGTGTGTGTGTGTGTGTGTGTGTGTGGGGGGGGGGCGTGTGTGTGTGTGTGTGTGTGTGTGTGTGTGTGTGTGTGTGTGTGTGTGTGTGTGTGCCTTTCCTGTTTACTACACAAGTTATTTGGACAGCGCTATACGGACTACAAGTTTGTTTATGATGAAAACTTACTGCGTTCCAGTTGAATTGGGAAGTCGGAGTTTTCCAATTTCCCAGTCGGAAATTTTGAACTTGAACGCCTCCTGAACGCAAACGAGACCATCAGTGCAAAGAATATTATTTTTATATAGTTTTTCTTGATGCCTTTGTCATGGGTATACGCTCACCCAGGAACAACAGCTGGCGTGGTAAAAACACTAACGCTTTTTGTCCAAAGGGGGGCGCTAGAATTAACACAAACTACAAATTCCTCGGAGCACCTTTAAGGCACTTAAAGACTTGTGTAACTGGGACTCAGTGAACTCTGATGTGATGTGATGTCACTACACAAACACACACACACACACACACACACACACACACACACACACACACACACACACACACACACACACACACACACACACACACACAAAACCTTCAAATTCCAATGTTAATGGAAGGCAGCATGTAAACAGATTCTGTCTTTTATGTAGAAGTTACTCATTGCCATGGTTAAGTGTCCGTGCATTTCAGATGAGAAAAAACTATGACAAGAATGTATGCATTTTCCCTGCACACACACTCCATCCATAACCTTGTCTCATGTTTATTATCACAGTCCCCACCTTAAAGCTA
>CASHTC010000947.1:15000-17500 GCA_949357725.1 Hyperoplus immaculatus | reverse complement strand
TGTGTGTGTGTGTGTGTGTGTGTGTGTGTGTGTGTGTGTGTGTGTGTGTGTGTGTGTGTGTGTGTGTGTGTGTGTGTGTGTGTTTTGGAAGCATAACATTATCCCAACCCACGGGCACAGGCATTTTTAGTTTCGCTTGTTCGAAAAAACAAATATGAGATTTTTTGCAGCCACGGTAAAACAAAAACTGTGTTCAATGCATCACATACCAAACACATTCAAATGTAGCCCTGTTTCTGATGTGTATTATGTAATTTAATCTTGCCCCTGTAAAGCACTTTGAATGGCCTTGTGCCTGAATTGTGCTATAGAAATAAACTTGCCTTGCCTTATAAACAACCAGACAAAGCTTGCGTTCCGAATCTCATACTTTCTACTGTATAGTATGGTAGAAAAAAGATTTAGGATGTCCCGATTCTTGTGGCCAGATTTAGGATGGTTAGAAGTACCCGGATGTCCTACTTCATGCGGCCAAGATTGTTAGTGTTGAAAACTGCATCCTATTTGGGGCGATTCTGACCCACAATCCAGTGCGCACGTGAAGTGACGTCACATCGACGAAGCCTCCGTATGAAAACAAACGGGGATGCGACGGATATAAAAGCAAGAGGCAAGATCAAGGAGCCATGTTATGATGAAATAAGAGAGTAAAGTATGTCCCAATAGTATGCCTACTGCATCCTAACTAGATTCTTTTTATCGTCGGATGTAGTATGTAGAATAGAAAAAAGAAAGAGGAGGAGATTTGGAACGCAACTAGAGCTGCAACGATTAATCGACGAATCGAATATTAATCGATTATTAAAATAATCGCCAACTATTTTGATAATCGATTAATCGATTCAAGTAATTTTTTAATAAAAAATGTCCAAATTCTCTGATTTCAGCTTCTCAAATGTGAATATTTTCTGGTTTCTTTAATCCTCTTATGACAGTAAACTGAAATATCTGTGTGTGTTGGACATAACAATACATTTGAGGACATCAACATGGGCTTTGGAAAATTGATCAACATTTTTCACCATTTTCTGACATTTTACGGACCAAAACACGAATCGATTAATAATCGATTAATCGAGAAAATAATCGACAGATTAATCGATTATCAAACGCAACCATGTGCCAGTTATTTCTGCGATAATTAAATTGTTTTCAGTGCACCTGCTTTGTTATTAGAATGTATTTGTGCTCAGTAATTTGTCTGCATTCAGAAATAAATTTTGTTGTATTTAAAGGAATACTTCACCCATACGGAACCAGCATTCTATCATTATAAAATCACTATTATAAAATAATGAATGAGGTTTTTCTTCCCTCAGTCTTCCCTCAGTCTTCCCTTGGCCCAGCTGTCCTGTTAATCCTGACCCTTACTGTGATGTCACAAGAAGGAAAATGTAGGGTTAGACAGTGAGACCATAAAAACACTCTTTCTGCCTTTTCTCAGGCTAGGATGAACCGATTTCTAAAATGTTTTACACATTTATACTACATAGGATCTCAGAGTTCAATACACCTTCATATTCCCACCGGTGAAGTAGGGCTTTAAAGTGAGACATGTCAAAGGGCTTTTGTCCAAAGGGGGCGCTAGAATTAACACACACTCGGAGCACCTTTAATTCAGGCATATTTTGGCTTTTAACATGATCAAACCATGGTAGCTTTTTGAACGTGCGGTGTGGGAGTGTGTGTGTGTGTGTGTGTGTGTGTGTGTGTGTGTGTGTGTGTGTGTGTGTGTGTGTGGGAGTGTGTGTGTGTGTGTGTGTGTGTGTGTGTGTGTGTGTGTGTGTTTGAAGTGATTGTGTGGCACGGCGCCCCATTGGTTCATTCTTTCGTATTTCTTTCTTTTCTTTTGAGCGTTTCATGTCGGGAGGAAATCGGCGTTTCTAAAACCTGGACAGACACACACACACACACACACACACACACACACACACACACACACACACACACACAGACACAAACACACACACACACACACACACAGTGCACCTTGGTGACATACGTAATGAAAACAACGGTCCGAATCCCAGTCATTTAGAGAAGCAATAATGGTAATCCTGCCTGGCTATTCACACACACACACACACACACACACACACACACACACACACACACACACACACACACACACACACACAGAGGGGAGTTAAGCCGCGTGTCGCTTGGGCCTCCGCGGCACAAAAACACACCGCAAAGGGACATTCATACAAAGTGTAAGTCGCACACGCACACACACACACACACACACACACGCACACACACACACACACACACACACACACACACACACACACACACACACACACACACACACACACACACACACACACACACACACACACACACAGGAACATTCAGGACGTCCCAATACATTGCAGGGGAATTGTAGTATGCTGAAAATACATAAATGCCCCACTAACTCCAATAGCATTTTGGAGTATTCCTCTTTATTCTTGACATTTCTCGACATAATGAAAAAAAATCTTCCTTATCTGATTTT
>CASHTC010000947.1:0-5000 GCA_949357725.1 Hyperoplus immaculatus | reverse complement strand
AGAAAGTAATTATAATATCCATAAGTACATTTAATTTAGTGCCTTATATCAGAATTTTTTTTTTTAATTATTATTTTTTCCCTTAGAAAGGGTCTCATATATGTCCATATTTCTGCATATTTTGGACCAAGGCCTAGTGCCGCCATCTTGAAAGTGTCATAGTTGGAATGTCATCAGGTGCATTGTTTAAAATTTAGAATTGTTCTTGTCCTTGAAGGCCACTGTAGCTTCTGTTATTATTCTAAAGGGTTGGGGTTACCCAGGGAGCGTTGCATTCTAGAACTTTGTAGAACTTTCTTGATGATGTCATATTACACACTGCACCTTTAACACCATTTTAACCTAATCCAAAAAAAGTGTAAAAATGCAACAAAGGAAAGAGTCGCTTTAAACACACACACACACACACACACACACACACACACACACACAAACACTCACACAGACACACACACACACACACACACACACACACACACACACACACACACACACTCTATAACAATCTTAAACTGGGACATAAGTGTAATATTACACCGTGGAGATGCTATAGACGTTATCGTAAAATGCCATAAAGTCTTTTAAAGCTCGAAGTGTCCCGAAAGGAGCATTAAAAAACGGTGTGTGTGTGTGTGTGTGTGTGTGTGTGTGTGTGTCTGTGTGAGTGTTTGTGTGTGTGTGTGTGTGTCTGTGTTTGTGTGTGTGTGTGTGTGTGTGTGTGTGTGTGTGTGTGTGTGTGTGTGTGTGTGTGTGTGTGTGTGTGCGTCTGTGAAACGATATCAAAACCCACAAACTGAAACATAAATCTCTCTCTAACAACCGCGCACACGCTGCGAAACTCGACACGGACGGACAATAGGTAATTTTAAAGACTCCGCGGGAGGTTAACACACACACACACACACACACACACACACTCTCTCACACACACACACAGACACACACACACCAATGTAGTCAATGATACAGGGGAGAGTGAATACTACTAAGGAAATGGGACTTTAAAGGTACATTGTGTAGTATTTTTAGCAACATCTAGTGGTGAGATTCTGGATATCAACGCTCCCTTAAATGAGCCCTTTATTTATACAGGGGCACTGTACTATGGCTGACCCTGTGTGAGGACTCTGAGTCTGTCTGTCTGTCTGTCTGTCTGTCTGTCTGTCTGTCTGTCTGTCTGTCTGTCTGTACTATGGCTGACCCTGAGTGAGGACCCCCTCTGGAGTGTGTCTGCCTGTCTGTCTGTCTGTCTGTCTGTCTGTCTGTCTGTCTGTCTGTCTGTCTGTCTGTCTGTCCTATGGCTGACCCTGCGCTCTGACCCCCTCTGGAGTGTGGGGACTTGAGAGGGGAAAAGAGACACTGAACCCTAAATGCTGCTGCTATCGGTGTATGAATGTGTGTGTGAATGGGTGAATGTGTACAAAACAATGTAAAGCGCTTTGGGTCTGTGAAAAACCAGGGAAAAGAGCTTTATAAGTGGAGTCCATTTAGCATTTATAAAGTGCAGTAAAATAATTATTGACGATACAAGTTTGGGCTTAGAAAATATCTCACATCGGACATTGGGAAAATAATTTAAAAGCTTTATTATAGGTATATATAAAAGTGTGAAATATCCCACTATATATATATATACTAATATCACACTGTAGACACACACACACAGTACTCACACTCAGACAGACAGACAGACAGTCAGGCACTGTAGACACACACACACGAGACACACACACACAAACATACACACACACACACACACTGTAGACACACACATACACACACACACACACACTGTAGACACACACATACACACACAGACACAGACACACACACACACACACACACACACACACACACACACACACACACATACACACACACTCTTCAGACGGTCATTAATCTAGTGTAACAGAATTATATTGATATAAAAGTGATTTAAAAGAGCCAAATTAGATCTGTCTAAGCTCAATAAATCAACCCATACAACGTTTATTTTTTTTAAATTGTGCTTTAAAAGCTGCTCTGAGGAACTCTCAGTGTGTGTTCATTCTAGCGCCCCCCTTTGGACTAAAAGCGGTAGTGTTTTTACCACGCCAGCTGTTGTTCCTGGGTGAGCGTATACCCATGACAAAGGCATTAAGAAAAACTATATAAAAATAGCATTCTTTGCACTGATGGTCTCGTTTTGCTGTTACATGTAATTTATGATCATCAGAGGAAAAATTTGTAATTCCAACAACACTGTCGGTGCATCTACATGAGGTAAAGCCTTCAGTGATGGCACATGGATTTTATACCTTCTGCTGTACGTCCAGGTTTTTTTTTCTTAGCAGTAGAATCAACAACTGAAACATTTCTTGGGCTCTTCTTGGGATTTTTCTGAGCTCCTGCACCAGTGTCAGGGGGGTATGGGGGGGCACCAGTTTGTAAACGCTGCCATACTGAGAAATACAGAGAGAGTTTTGTGGAGCTGATAATAGGCTTAATCAACTTTGTGTCAACTCGTTTGGGCTGATGGCTTGAATGTAACCGGACATTAATTACTGTGTAAAAAGTTACGCACTACAGCTTTAAAGCATGCATTCAGCCCTGTAAAGCACCTGTGTGTGTGTAGAATATCCCTCTTTCTAAATGTCGCTGACAGACGTACACTGATCTCTCGTTTTTTTCTCACTCCGTCCGTCGAGGCGTTTGAGGTTAATGAACAGAAGCTTTTATGTTAATACAAGAAACACACACACACACACACACACTGTCTGACACACACACACACACACACACACACACACACACACACACACACACACACTGTCTGACACACACACACACACACACACACACACACACACACACACACACTGTCTGACACACACACACACACACACACACACACACACACACACACACACACACACACAGTCTCTCATACGAATACACACTAAATGACAAGCACACACACAAGCACACACACACAGTCTCTCTCTCACACACACACACACACAAACACACACGCACACACACTGTCTGACAAGCACACGCACACACACACACACACACACACAGTCTGACAAGCACACACATACACACAGTCTCTCGTACGCATACACACACACACACACTGTCTGACAAAAACACACACACACCACACACACACACACACACGCACGCACACACACACGCACACACACACACACACGCACACACACACACACACACACACCCCGGCCGTGATTTAACAGCAGATTTCCTTGTCTGAAACAGTCCGTTAGTAGTTTGACTGAACAGAAGGTCAAACACAGAGAAAGCTGATCACATCACGGCAATTAGACTGAGCCTGTAAAGTATGGTCAATACACAGGTGAACACACACACACACACACACACACACACACACACTGTAGACACACACACACACACACTTAGCTCAGTTGGTAGGGCGTCCCCCCCCCCCCCCCCCCCTGCCATGGGCCTCGGCCAGCAGCGGACCCGGGTTTGATTCCAGCCCGCGGTCGTTCTCTGCATGTCACTCCCCTCTCTGCCCCATTTCACCTCTGTCTCTACACTATCAATAAAGCATAAAAATGCCAAAAAAATATCTTAAAATAAAAATTAAATTAAAGGTACAGTCAGTGATTCTGGAGAACGCTTGTTGTCAAAATCACTTTTAGTCAAAATCAGTGAATATCTCCTCATGATCCACTACCTGTCTGTACTGTGTGTCTGTCTGTCTGTCTGTGTGTCTGTGTGTCTGTCTGTCTGTCTGTACTGCGTGTCTGTCTGTCTGTACTGTGTGTGATTTTTTAATTTATTTTATTTTTATTTTCTATTTTACTCTGCTATGATCCACTTGTGATGAAAACATATTTCACACACACACACACACACACACACACACACACACACACACACACACACACACACACACACACACACACACTTCCAGTCTTTTCCCGAACTGTTTTTCTGTAATTAAGTGATTTTGAACTGAGCTCAGCAGTTTGTCTTTAGAGGATCCTGAGGCTCCATCTAGCGGCCAACGCACGGCACTGCAGCACTGTGTGTGTGTGTGTGTGTGTGTGTGTGTGTGTGTGTGTGTGTGTGTGTGTGTGTGTGTGTGTGTGTGTGTGTGTGTCTGTGTGTGTGTGTGTGTGTGTGTGTGTGTGTGTGTGTGTGTGTGTGTGTGTGTGTCTGTGTGTGTGTGTTTCTTTCATTTTCTTTCTATCGTTCTTGTTTATTTAATTTTATTGTTTTTACATAATAATTAAGTTTAAATGCCCCCCCCCTCTCTCTCTGTCTCTCTCTCTCTGTCTCTCTGTCCCTCTCTCTCTGTCTCCCTCTCTCTCTGTCTCCCTCTCTCTCGCTCTCTCTCTCTCTCTGCCCTCCCTCTCTCTCTCTCTCTCTCTCTCTCTCTGCCTCTCTCTCTCTCTCTCTCCCCCTCTCTCTCTCTCTCTCTCTCTCTGTCTCTCTCTCTCTCTGTCTCTCTCTCTCTCTGTCTCTCTCTCTCTTCTCTCTCTCATGTAATAAAAATAAATATAGCCCACACACACACGCACACACACACACACACACGCACGCGCACACACACACACACACACACACACACACACACGCACACACGCACACACACACACACACACACGCACACGCACACACGCACACACGCACACAATCACACACACACACACACACACACACACACACACACACACACACACACACACTCAGGTTATTATGGGAAACATCCTCCAACAGTAACAACCAGCCGACCAATCACACGTGAGCAGAACGTTAAAATACTAAAGTCACCATGGAGACGGGTTTGGGTTAGAAAAAATATGAAGTGTGTGTGTGTGTGTGTGTGTGTGTGTTTTAATGTGTGTTGTGGATGTTTGTGTGTGTGTTTGTGTGTGTGTGTGTGTGGATGGATGGATGTGTGTGTTTGTGTGTGTGTGTGTGTGTGTGTGTTTTAATGTGTGTGTATGTGTGTGTGTGTGGATGGA
>CASHTC010000946.1:0-5000 GCA_949357725.1 Hyperoplus immaculatus | reverse complement strand
ACACACACACACACACACACACACACACACACACACACACACACAGAAACACAGACCTGCCTCTGGCAAATTAAATTAGCTTCGCCTCTTGGTCTGGGCACGATCCATTGCAGTTGATTAAATATGTCGGAAAAAACGGACAGACAGACAGACAGACAGACAGGTGTGTGTGTGTGTGTGTGTGTGTGTGTGTGTGTGTGTGTGTGTGTGTGTGTGTGTGTGTGCGTGTGTGTGTGTGTGTGCGTGTGCATATATATATACACTCAACAAAAATATAAACGCAACACTTTTGTTTTTGCTCCCATTTTTCATGAGATGGACTTAAAGATCTAAAATTCATTCCAGATACACAATATTACCATTTCTCTCAAACATTGTTCACAAATCTGTCTAAATGTGTGATAGTGAGCACTTCTGCTTTGCTGAGATAATCCATCCCACCTCACAGGTGTGCCACATCAAGATGCTGATCTGACATCATGATTAGTGCACAGGTGAGCCTTAGACTGTCCACAATAAAAGGCCACTCTGAAATGTGCATTTTTTTGCTTTATTGGGGGTCTGGGGACTCAGAACCAGTCAGTATCTGGTGTGACCACCATTTGCCTCATGCAGTGCAACACATCTTCTTCGCATAGAGTTTATCAGATTGTCAATTGTGGCCTGTGGAATGTTGGTCCACTCCTCTTCGATGGCTGTGCGAAGTTGCTGGATATTAGTGGGAAGTGGTGCACGCTGTCGTATACGCCGGTCAAGCACATCCCAAACATGCTCAATGGGTGACATGTCCGGTGAGTATGCTGGCCATGCAAGAACTGGGACATTTTCAGCTTCCAAGAATTGTGTACAGATCCTTGCAACGTGGGGCCGTGCATTATCTGGCTGAAACGTGAGGTGATGTTCATGGATGTATGGCACAACAATGGGCCTCAGGATCTCATCACGGTATCTCTGTGCATTCAAAATGCCATCAATAAAATGCACCTGTGTTCTTCGTCCATAACAGATGCCTGCCCATACCATAACCCCACCACCACCATGGGCCACTCGATCCACAACATTGACATCAGCAAAGCGCTCACCCACACGACGCCACACACGCTGTCTGCCATCTGCCCTGAACAATGTAAACCGAGATTCATCCGTGAAGAGAACACCTCTCCAACGTGCCAGACGCCATCGAATGTGAGCATTTGCCGCCCACTCAAGTCTGTTACGGCGACGAGCTGGAGTCAGGTCAAGACCCCGATGAGGACGACGAGCATGCAGTTGAGCTTCCCTGAGACGGTTTCTAACAGTTTGTGCAGAAATTGTTTGGTTATGCAAACCAATTGTTTCAGCAGCTGTCTCAGTGGCTGGTCTCAGACGATCTTGGAGGGGAACCTGCTGGATGTGGAGGTCCTGGGCTGGTGTGGTTACACGTGGTCTGCGGTTGTGAGGCCGGTTGGATGTACTGCCATATTCTCTGAAACGCCTTTGGAGACGGCTTATGGTGGAGAAATGAACATTCAATGCACGAGCAACAGATCTGGTTGACATTCCTGCTGTCAGCTTGCCAATTGCACGCTCCCTCAATGCTTGTGGCATCTGTGGCATTTTGCTGTGAGACAAAACTGCACATTTCAGGGTGGCCTTTTATTGTGGACAGTCTAAGGCCCACCTGTGCACTAATCATGATGTCAGATCAGCATCTTGATGTGGCACACCTGTGAGGTGGGATGGATTATCTCAGCAAAGCAGAAGTGCTCACTATCACACATTTAGACAGATTTGTGAACAATGTTTGAGAGAAATGGTAATATTGTGTATCTGGAATGAATTTTAGATCTTTAAGTCCATCTCATGAAAAATGGGAGCAAAAACAAAAGTGTTGCGTTTATATTTTTGTTGAGTGTATATATAGCTTTAAATTTAATCAGATCTATATGGATTCTTCTGTGAAGTGATTAACAATTCAGCAGATGAAATAAGAGATAATGTCTTTGTTCTCTGTGTGTGTGTGTGTGTGTGTGTGTGTGTGTGTGTGTGTGTGTGTGTGTGTGTGTGTGTGATGTCTTTAGCTACACACACATTCAAACCGTTGCCTGAATAATTTTGTTTGAAGTGTTAAGACTCAATGACTGGAGGGCTTTCATGAACCCAGTTACCTGAGCTCACACATACACACTCACACACGCACACACACACACACACACACACACACACTCACACTCACACACACGCAGACACACACACACACACACACACACACACACACACTCACACACACGCAGACACACTCACACACACACATGCAGACACACTCACACACACACGCACACACACACACACGCACACACACTCACACACACACGCACACACACGCACACACACACACACGCACACACACTCACACACACACGCACACACACACACACACACTCACACACACACACACACACACACACACACACACACACACACACACACACACACACACAGCAGGAGAATATTGCTTCCTCTGCCTTCAGTAGCATAGTTGGTCTGCGTTATTGCTTGTACACTGAACCTGCAAGCTGCTTTTTTTTTGGGCATTTTTATGCTTTATTGATAGTGTAGAGACAGAGGTGAAATGGGGCAGAGAGAGGGGAGTGACATGCAGAGAACGACCGCGGGCTGGAATCAAACCCGGGTCCGCTGCTGGCCGAGGCCCATGGGGGGGGGACGCCCTACCAACTGAGCTAAGGGCCCATGGGGGGGGGGACGCCCTACCAACTGAGCTAAGGACGCCCCCTGAAATACATTGGCCCTTGTGTAACTTTTTCATATAAATGAGTGTCTGTTACATTCAAGCCATCACCCAAAACGAGTTGACACAAAGTTGATTAAGCCTATTATCAGCTCCACAAAACTCTCTCTGTATTTCTCAGTATGGCAGCGTTTACAAACTGGTGTCCCCCCCGCCCCCCCCCCTCCCTGACACTGGTGCAGGAGCTCAGAAAAATCCCCAAGAAGAGCCCAAGAAATGTTTCAGTTGTTGATTCTACTGCTAAGAAGAAAAAAACCTGGACGTACAGCAGAAGGTATAAAATCCATGCGTGGTATATTTGGTGCCTAAAATAAACATGTTAATATGTCCCTGGGCGAGACACTGAACCATATATTGCTGGTTGTGTGTGTGTGTGTGTATATGTGTGTGTCTCTTTCTGTGTGTGTGTGTGTGTGTGTGTGTGTGTGTGTGTGTGTGTGTGTGTGTGTGTATATGTGTGTGTCTCTTTCTGTGTGTGTGTGTGTGTATATATGTGTGTGTCTCTTTCTCTGTGTGTGTGTGTGTGTATATGGATATGTGTGTGTCTCTTTCTGTGTGTGTGTGTGTATGTGTGTGTGTCTCTTTCTGCGTGTGTGTGTGGGTGTGTGTGTGTTAAACTGCTATTCAGCAAAACCTGTAAAGAGCTTTGAGTCTCTGGATAATCGCTCTGTATAAATGCTGTCAGTCTGTCCCCTGCCATATGCTCTCAGCTGGTAGAGCGGGTCGGCCGATGATCTAAGGGTTGGCGGTTCGATCCCCGCCCTGCCACCTGTGTCATAGTTGTTGTGTCCTTGGGCAAGACACTTCACCCACCTTGCCTCGTGTGAATGTCGATAGTTAGCCTGCTGCTATCGGTGTATGAATGTGTGTGTGAATGGTAACGTGGGAAAGGAAAACAGGTCTCCCTTGCAAAAGAGTCTTCGGTCTCAATGGGATTGTTGACACTTTCAGCTTTTGATAGTTAAGGCTTTACTGGCGTCAGAAGCAGTGAAATGCTCGATGAACCAGCTGAGGAGAACGTGTGTGTGTGTGTGTGTGTGTGACTGGCTGTGTGTGTGTGTGTGTGTGTGTGACTGGCTGTGTGTGTCTGTGTGTGTGTGCGTGTGTGTGTGTGTATGTGTGTGTGTGTGTGTGTGTGTGACTGGCTGTGTGTGTGTGCGTGTGTGTGTGTGCGTGTGTGTGTGTGTGCGTGTGTGTGTGTATGTGTGTGTGTGTGTGTGACTGGCTGTGTGTGTGTGCGTGTGTGTGTGTGTGCGTGCGTGTGTGTGTGTGTATGTGTGTGTGTGTGTGTGTGTGTGTGTGTGTGTGTGAGTTAGTGGGAGAGTGTGTGTGTGTGTGTGTGTGTGTGTGTGTGTGTGTGTGTGTGTGTGTGTAACAACGAGCTGAGGAGAACGGAGGATTGTGATTGGCTCACGAGGATCCATCACTTCACCAATGATGTGTGATGTTTGTGTTTAACGGTCCATTTAACTACGGCAATCATCGTGTGTGTGTGTGTGTGTGTGGTAATGGGAGAGTGTGTGTGTGTGTGTGTGTGTGTGACGTGAGGTAGTGGGAGAGTGTGAGTGAGAGTGTGTGTGCTCGTCCGTCTGTGTGTGTGTGTGCGTGTGTTTGTGTGGGGGGGAGACTTTTATTGTGTGTTTGTGTGTGTGTGCGTGCGTGAGTGAGAGAGAGTATGTGTGTGCCTGCCTGTGTGTTTGTGAGTGTGCGTGCGTGTGTGTGTATGTGTGTGTGTTAGTGGGAGAGTGTGTGTTGGTGTGTTTACGAAATAGTGTGTGTGTGTGTGTTAGTATTTGAGAGTGTGTCTTTGCGTCCGTCTGTGTGTGTGTGTATGTGTCTGTGTGTGTGTGTCTGTGCGTGCCTGCCTCCCTGCTTGTGTGTCTGTGTTACAATGTGTGTGTTTACAAGATAGTGTGTGTATGAGATAGTGTGTGTATGAGAGTGTGTGTGTGTGTCTGTTCCAATGTGTGTGTGTGTGTGTGTGTGTGTGTGTGTGTGTGTGTGTGTGTGTGTGTGTGTGTGACATTATAAATAAAGTCTCGAGGGAGGAAAAGCATTTAGTGCGACGACAGACGAGGTCACGCTTTACGGAACTTTAATATTTAATATTTGATGGAAATATTTATTTACACACACACACACACACACACACACACACACACCACACACACACACACACACACACACATATATACACACACACACAGACACA
>CASHTC010000945.1:0-86246 GCA_949357725.1 Hyperoplus immaculatus | reverse complement strand
GGCAAGCCATGAAAAGAACTCTTGAAAGGCCATTTAGAACAAAAGTTACAGCACATTTGAACAAAGTTGAAAATTAGCCTTATTTTAGTGAGAGCTGCAGAAAGAAGCAATAAAACTTCACTGAAAGCTGATGATAAAATTTGCTTAATATTTCAATGCAAATACTATATATAACTACTGTAGCATGCTGAGTTCTGCTTGGCAAGCCATAAAAGACTCTTGAAAGCCATTTAGAACAAAAGTTACAGCACAGTTTGAACAAAGTTGAAAATTAGCCTTATTTTAGTGAGAGCTGCAGAAAGAAGCAATAAAACTTCACTGAAAGCTGATGATAAAATTTGCTTAATATTTTCAATGCAAATACTATATATAACTACTGTAGCATGCTGAGTTCTGCTTGGCAAGCCATAAAAGACTCTTGAAAGCCATTTAGAACAAAAGTTACAGCACATTTGAACAAAGTTGAAAATTAGCCTTATTTTAGTGAGAGCTGCAGAAAGAAGCAATAAAACTTCACTGAAAGCTGATGATAAAATTTGCTTAATATTTCAATGCAAATACTATATATAACTACTGTAGCATGCTGAGTTCTGCTTGGCAAGCCATAAAAGACTCTTGAAAGCCATTTAGAACAAAAGTTACAGCACATTTGAACAAAGTTGAAAATTAGCCTTATTTTAGTGAGAGCTGCAGAAAGAAGCAATAAAACTTCACTGAAAGCTGATGATAAAATTTGCTTAATATTTCAATGCAAATACTATATATAACTACTGTAGCATGCTGAGTTCTGCTTGGCAAGCCATAAAAGACTCTTGAAAGCCATTTAGAACAAAAGTTACAGCACATTTGAACAAAGTTGAAAATTAGCCTTATTTTAGTGAGAGCTGCAGAAAGAAGCAATAAAACTTCACTGAAAGCTGATGATAAAATTTGCTTAATATTTCAATGCAAATACTATATATAACTACTGTAGCATGCTGAGTTCTGCTTGGCAAGCCATAAAAGACTCTTGAAAGCCATTTAGAACAAAAGTTACAGCACATTTGAACAAAGTTGAAAATTAGCCTTATTTTAGTGAGAGCTGCAGAAAGAAGCAATAAAACTTCACTGAAAGCTGATGATAAAATTTGCTTAATATTTCAATGCAAATACTATATATAACTACTGTAGCATGCTGAGTTCTGCTTGGCAAGCCATAAAAGACTCTTGAAAGCCATTTAGAACAAAAGTTACAGCACATTTGAACAAAGTTGAAAATTAGCCTTATTTTAGTGAGAGCTGCAGAAAGAAGCAATAAAACTTCACTGAAAGCTGATGATAAAATTTGCTTAATATTTCAATGCAAATACTATATATAACTACTGTAGCATGCTGAGTTCTGCTTGGCAAGCCATAAAAGACTCTTGAAAGCCATTTAGAACAAAAGTTACAGCACATTTTGAACAAAGTTGAAAATTAGCCTTATTTTAGTGAGAGCTGCAGAAAGAAGCAATAAAACTTCACTGAAAGCTGATGATAAAATTTGCTTAATATTTCAATGCAAATACTATATATAACTACTGTAGCATGCTGAGTTCTGCTTGGCAAGCCATAAAAGACTCTTGAAAGCCATTTAGAACAAAAGTTACAGCACATTTGAACAAAGTTGAAAATTAGCCTTATTTTAGTGAGAGCTGCAGAAAGAAGCAATAAAACTTCACTGAAAGCTGATGATAAAATTTGCTTAATATTTCAATGCAAATACTATATATAACTACTGTAGCATGCTGAGTTCTGCTTGGCAAGCCATAAAAGACTCTTGAAAGCCATTTAGAACAAAAGTTACAGCACATTTGAACAAAGTTGAAAATTAGCCTTATTTTAGTGAGAGCTGCAGAAAGAAGCAATAAAACTTCACTGAAAGCTGATGATAAAATTTGCTTAATATTTCAATGCAAATACTATATATAACTACTGTAGCATGCTGAGTTCTGCTTGGCAAGCCATAAAAGACTCTTGAAAGCCATTTAGAACAAAAGTTACAGCACATTTGAACAAAGTTGAAAATTAGCCTTATTTTAGTGAGAGCTGCAGAAAGAAGCAATAAAACTTCACTGAAAGCTGATGATAAAATTTGCTTAATATTTCAATGCAAATACTATATATAACTACTGTAGCATGCTGAGTTCTGCTTGGCAAGCCATGAAAAGACTCTTGAAAGCCATTTAGAACAAAAGTTACAGCACATTTGAACAAAGTTGAAAATTAGCCTTATTTTAGTGAGAGCTGCAGAAAGAAGCAATAAAACTTCACTGAAAGCTGATGATAAAATTTGCTTAAAATTTCAATGCAAATACTATATATAACTACTGTAGCATGCTGAGTTCTGCTTGGCAAGCCATAAAAGACTCTTGAAAGCCATTTAGAACAAAAGTTACAGCACATTTGAACAAAGTTGAAAATTAGCCTTATTTTAGTGAGAGCTGCAGAAAGAAGCAATAAAACTTCACTGAAAGCTGATGATAAAATTTGCTTAATATTTCAATGCAAATACTATATATAACTACTGTAGCATGCTGAGTTCTGCTTGGCAAGCCATAAAAGACTCTTGAAAGCCATTTAGAACAAAAGTTACAGCACATTTGAACAAAGTTGAAAATTAGCCTTATTTTAGTGAGAGCTGCAGAAAGAAGCAATAAAACTTCACTGAAAGCTGATGATAAAATTTGCTTAATATTTCAATGCAAATACTATATATAACTACTGTAGCATGCTGAGTTCTGCTTGGCAAGCCATAAAAGACTCTTGAAAGCCATTTAGAACAAAAGTTACAGCACATTTGAACAAAGTTGAAAATTAGCCTTATTTTAGTGAGAGCTGCAGAAAGAAGCAATAAAACTTCACTGAAAGCTGATGATAAAATTTGCTTAATATTTCAATGCAAATACTATATATAACTACTGTAGCATGCTGAGTTCTGCTTGGCAAGCCATAAAAGACTCTTGAAAGCCATTTAGAACAAAAGTTACAGCACATTTGAACAAAGTTGAAAATTAGCCTTATTTTAGTGAGAGCTGCAGAAAGAAGCAATAAAACTTCACTGAAAGCTGATGATAAAATTTGCTTAATATTTCAATGCAAATACTATATATAACTACTGTAGCATGCTGAGTTCTGCTTGGCAAGCCATAAAAGACTCTTGAAAGCCATTTAGAACAAAAGTTACAGCACATTTGAACAAAGTTGAAAATTAGCCTTATTTTAGTGAGAGCTGCAGAAAGAAGCAATAAAACTTCACTGAAAGCTGATGATAAAATTTGCTTAAAATTTCAATGCAAATACTATATATAACTACTGTAGCATGCTGAGTTCTGCTTGGCAAGCCATAAAAGACTCTTGAAAGCCATTTAGAACAAAAGTTACAGCACATTTGAACAAAGTTGAAAATTAGCCTTATTTTAGTGAGAGCTGCAGAAAGAAGCAATAAAACTTCACTGAAAGCTGATGATAAAATTTGCTTAATATTTCAATGCAAATACTATATATAACTACTGTAGCATGCTGAGTTCTGCTTGGCAAGCCATAAAAGACTCTTGAAAGCCATTTAGAACAAAAGTTACAGCACATTTGAACAAAGTTGAAAATTAGCCTTATTTTAGTGAGAGCTGCAGAAAGAAGAAATAAAACTTCACTGAAAGCTGATGATAAAATTTGCTTAATATTTCAATGCAAATACTATATATAACTACTGTAGCATGCTGAGTTCTGCTTGGCAAGCCATAAAAGACTCTTGAAAGCCATTTAGAACAAAAGTTACAGCACATTTGAACAAAGTTGAAAATTAGCCTTATTTTAGTGAGAGCTGCAGAAAGAAGAAATAAAACTTCACTGAAAGCTGATGATAAAATTTGCTTAATATTTCAATGCAAATACTATATATAACTACTGTAGCATGCTGAGTTCTGCTTGGCAAGCCATAAAAGACTCTTGAAAGCCATTTAGAACAAAAGTTACAGCACATTTGAACAAAGTTGAAAATTAGCCTTATTTTAGTGAGAGCTGCAGAAAGAAGAAATAAAACTTCACTGAAAGCTGATGATAAAATTTGCTTAATATTTCAATGCAAATACTATATATAACTACTGTAGCATGCTGAGTTCTGCTTGGCAAGCCATAAAAGACTCTTGAAAGCCATTTAGAACAAAAGTTACAGCACATTTGAACAAAGTTGAAAATTAGCCTTATTTTAGTGAGAGCTGCAGAAAGAAGCAATAAAACTTCACTGAAAGCTGATGATAAAATTTGCTTAATATTTCAATGCAAATACTATATATAACTACTGTAGCATGCTGAGTTCTGCTTGGCAAGCCATAAAAGACTCTTGAAAGCCATTTAGAACAAAAGTTACAGCACATTTGAACAAAGTTGAAAATTAGCCTTATTTTAGTGAGAGCTGCAGAAAGAAGAAATAAAACTTCACTGAAAGCTGATGATAAAATTTGCTTAATATTTCAATGCAAATACTATATATAACTACTGTAGCATGCTGAGTTCTGCTTGGCAAGCCATAAAAGACTCTTGAAAGCCATTTAGAACAAAAGTTACAGCACATTTGAACAAAGTTGAAAATTAGCCTTATTTTAGTGAGAGCTGCAGAAAGAAGAAATAAAACTTCACTGAAAGCTGATGATAAAATTTGCTTAATATTTCAATGCAAATACTATATATAACTACTGTAGCATGCTGAGTTCTGCTTGGCAAGCCATAAAAGACTCTTGAAAGCCATTTAGAACAAAAGTTACAGCACATTTGAACAAAGTTGAAAATTAGCCTTATTTTAGTGAGAGCTGCAGAAAGAAGCAATAAAACTTCACTGAAAGCTGATGATAAAATTTGCTTAATATTTCAATGCAAATACTATATATAACTACTGTAGCATGCTGAGTTCTGCTTGGCAAGCCATAAAAGACTCTTGAAAGCCATTTAGAACAAAAGTTACAGCACATTTGAACAAAGTTGAAAATTAGCCTTATTTTAGTGAGAGCTGCAGAAAGAAGCAATAAAACTTCACTGAAAGCTGATGATAAAATTTGCTTAAAATTTCAATGCAAATACTATATATAACTACTGTAGCATGCTGAGTTCTGCTTGGCAAGCCATAAAAGACTCTTGAAAGCCATTTAGAACAAAAGTTACAGCACATTTGAACAAAGTTGAAAATTAGCCTTATTTTAGTGAGAGCTGCAGAAAGAAGCAATAAAACTTCACTGAAAGCTGATGATAAAATTTGCTTAATATTTCAATGCAAATACTATATATAACTACTGTAGCATGCTGAGTTCTGCTTGGCAAGCCATAAAAGACTCTTGAAAGCCATTTAGAACAAAAGTTACAGCACATTTGAACAAAGTTGAAAATTAGCCTTATTTTAGTGAGAGCTGCAGAAAGAAGCAATAAAACTTCACTGAAAGCTGATGATAAAATTTGCTTAATATTTCAATGCAAATACTATATATAACTACTGTAGCATGCTGAGTTCTGCTTGGCAAGCCATAAAAGACTATTGAAAGCCATTTAGAACAAAAGTTACAGCACATTTGAACAAAGTTGAAAATTAGCCTTATTTTAGTGAGAGCTGCAGAAAGAAGAAATAAAACTTCACTGAAAGCTGATGATAAAATTTGCTTAATATTTCAATGCAAATACTATATATAACTACTGTAGCATGCTGAGTTCTGCTTGGCAAGCCATAAAAGACTCTTGAAAGCCATTTAGAACAAAAGTTACAGCACATTTGAACAAAGTTGAAAATTAGCCTTATTTTAGTGAGAGCTGCAGAAAGAAGCAATAAAACTTCACTGAAAGCTGATGATAAAATTTGCTTAATATTTCAATGCAAATACTATATATAACTACTGTAGCATGCTGAGTTCTGCTTGGCAAGCCATAAAAGACTCTTGAAAGCCATTTAGAACAAAAGTTACAGCACATTTGAACAAAGTTGAAAATTAGCCTGTTTTTAGTGAGAGCTGCAGAAAGAAGCAATAAAACTTCACTGAAAGCTGATGATAAAATTTGCTTAATATTTCAATGCAAATACTATATATAACTACTGTAGCATGCTGAGTTCTGCTTGGCAAGCCATAAAAGACTCTTGAAAGCCATTTAGAACAAAAGTTACAGCACATTTGAACAAAGTTGAAAATTAGCCTTATTTTAGTGAGAGCTGCAGAAAGAAGCAATAAAACTTCACTGAAAGCTGATGATAAAATTTGCTTAAAATTTCAATGCAAATACTATATATAACTACTGTAGCATGCTGAGTTCTGCTTGGCAAGCCATAAAAGACTCTTGAAAGCCATTTAGAACAAAAGTTACAGCACATTTGAACAAAGTTGAAAATTAGCCTTATTTTAGTGAGAGCTGCAGAAAGAAGCAATAAAACTTCACTGAAAGCTGATGATAAAATTTGCTTAATATTTCAATGCAAATACTATATATAACTACTGTAGCATGCTGAGTTCTGCTTGGCAAGCCATAAAAGACTCTTGAAAGCCATTTAGAACAAAAGTTACAGCACATTTGAACAAAGTTGAAAATTAGCCTTATTTTAGTGAGAGCTGCAGAAAGAAGCAATAAAACTTCACTGAAAGCTGATGATAAAATTTGCTTAATATTTCAATGCAAATACTATATATAACTACTGTAGCATGCTGAGTTCTGCTTGGCAAGCCATAAAAGACTCTTGAAAGCCATTTAGAACAAAAGTTACAGCACATTTGAACAAAGTTGAAAATTAGCCTTATTTTAGTGAGAGCTGCAGAAAGAAGCAATAAAACTTCACTGAAAGCTGATGATAAAATTTGCTTAATATTTCAATGCAAATACTATATATAACTACTGTAGCATGCTGAGTTCTGCTTGGCAAGCCATAAAAGACTCTTGAAAGCCATTTAGAACAAAAGTTACAGCACATTTGAACAAAGTTGAAAATTAGCCTTATTTTAGTGAGAGCTGCAGAAAGAAGCAATAAAACTTCACTGAAAGCTGATAATAAAATTTGCTTAATATTTCAATGCAAATACTATATATAACTACTGTAGCATGCTGAGTTCTGCTTGGCAAGCCATAAAAGACTCTTGAAAGCCATTTAGAACAAAAGTTACAGCACATTTGAACAAAGTTGAAAATTAGCCTTATTTTAGTGAGAGCTGCAGAAAGAAGAAATAAAACTTCACTGAAAGCTGATGATAAAATTTGCTTAATATTTCAATGCAAATACTATATATAACTACTGTAGCATGCTGAGTTCTGCTTGGCAAGCCATAAAAGACTCTTGAAAGCCATTTAGAACAAAAGTTACAGCACATTTGAACAAAGTTGAAAATTAGCCTTATTTTAGTGAGAGCTGCAGAAAGAAGCAATAAAACTTCACTGAAAGCTGATGATAAAATTTGCTTAATATTTCAATGCAAATACTATATATAACTACTGTAGCATGCTGAGTTCTGCTTGGCAAGCCATAAAAGACTCTTGAAAGCCATTTAGAACAAAAGTTACAGCACATTTGAACAAAGTTGAAAATTAGCCTTATTTTAGTGAGAGCTGCAGAAAGAAGCAATAAAACTTCACTGAAAGCTGATGATAAAATTTGCTTAAAATTTCAATGCAAATACTATATATAACTACTGTAGCATGCTGAGTTCTGCTTGGCAAGCCATAAAAGACTCTTGAAAGCCATTTAGAACAAAAGTTACAGCACATTTGAACAAAGTTGAAAATTAGCCTTATTTTAGTGAGAGCTGCAGAAAGAAGAAATAAAACTTCACTGAAAGCTGATGATAAAATTTGCTTAATATTTCAATGCAAATACTATATATAACTACTGTAGCATGCTGAGTTCTGCTTGGCAAGCCATAAAAGACTCTTGAAAGCCATTTAGAACAAAAGTTACAGCACATTTGAACAAAGTTGAAAATTAGCCTGTTTTTAGTGAGAGCTGCAGAAAGAAGCAATAAAACTTCACTGAAAGCTGATGATAAAATTTGCTTAATATTTCAATGCAAATACTATATATAACTACTGTAGCATGCTGAGTTCTGCTTGGCAAGCCATAAAAGACTCTTGAAAGCCATTTAGAACAAAAGTTACAGCACATTTGAACAAAGTTGAAAATTAGCCTTATTTTAGTGAGAGCTGCAGAAAGAAGCAATAAAACTTCACTGAAAGCTGATGATAAAATTTGCTTAAAATTTCAATGCAAATACTATATATAACTACTGTAGCATGCTGAGTTCTGCTTGGCAAGCCATAAAAGACTCTTGAAAGCCATTTAGAACAAAAGTTACAGCACATTTGAACAAAGTTGAAAATTAGCCTTATTTTAGTGAGAGCTGCAGAAAGAAGCAATAAAACTTCACTGAAAGCTGATGATAAAATTTGCTTAATATTTCAATGCAAATACTATATATAACTACTGTAGCATGCTGAGTTCTGCTTGGCAAGCCATAAAAGACTCTTGAAAGCCATTTAGAACAAAAGTTACAGCACATTTGAACAAAGTTGAAAATTAGCCTTATTTTAGTGAGAGCTGCAGAAAGAAGCAATAAAACTTCACTTAAAGCTGATGATAACATTTGCTTAATATTTCAATGCAAATACTATATATAACTACAGTAGCATGCTGAGTTCTGCTTGGCAAGCCATGAAAGACTCTTGAAAGCCATTTAGAACAAAAGTTACAGCACATTTGAACAAAGTTGAAAATTAGCCTTATTTTAGTGAGAGCTGCAGAAAGAAGCAATAAAACTTCACTGAAAGCTGATGATAAAATTTGCTTACAATTTCAATGCAAATACTATATATAACTACTGTAGCATGCTGAGTTCTGCTTGACAAGCCATGAAAGACTCTTGAAAGCCATTTAGAACAAAAGTTACAGCACATTTGAACAAAGTTGAAAATTAGACTTATTTTAGTGAGAGCTGCAGAAAGAAGCAATAAAACTTCACTTAAAGCTGATGATAACATTTGCTTAATATTTCAATGCAAATACTATATATAACTACAGTAGCATGCTGAGTTCTGCTTGGCAAGCCATGAAAGACTCTTGAAAGCCATTTAGAACAAAAGTTACAGCACATTTGAACAAAGTTGAAAATTAGCCTTATTTTAGTGAGAGCTGCAGAAAGAAGCAATAAAACTTCACTGAAAGCTGATGATAAAATTTGCTTAAAATTTCAATGCAAATACTATATATAACTACTGTAGCATGCTGAGTTCTGCTTGGCAAGCCATAAAAGACTCTTGAAAGCCATTTAGAACAAAAGTTACAGCACATTTGAACAAAGTTGAAAATTAGACTTATTTTAGTGAGAGCTGCAGAAAGAAGCAATAAAACTTCACTTAAAGCTGATGATAACATTTGCTTAATATTTCAATGCAAATACTATATATAACTACAGTAGCATGCTGAGTTCTGCTTGGCAAGCCATGAAAGACTCTTGAAAGCCATTTAGAACAAAAGTTACAGCACATTTGAACAAAGTTGAAAATTAGCCTTATTTTAGTGAGAGCTGCAGAAAGAAGCAATAAAACTTCACTGAAAGCTGATGATAAAATTTGCTTAAAATTTCAATGCAAATACTATATATAACTACTGTAGCATGCTGAGTTCTGCTTGGCAAGCCATAAAAGACTCTTGAAAGCCATTTAGAACAAAAGTTACAGCACATTTGAACAAAGTTGAAAATTAGCCTTATTTTAGTGAGAGCTGCAGAAAGAAGCAATAAAACTTCACTGAAAGCTGATGATAAAATTTGCTTAATATTTCAATGCAAATACTATATATAACTACTGTAGCATGCTGAGTTCTGCTTGGCAAGCCATAAAAGACTCTTGAAAGCCATTTAGAACAAAAGTTACAGCACATTTGAACAAAGTTGAAAATTAGCCTTATTTTAGTGAGAGCTGCAGAAAGAAGCAATAAAACTTCACTGAAAGCTGATGATAAAATTTGCTTAATATTTCAATGCAAATACTATATATAACTACTGTAGCATGCTGAGTTCTGCTTGGCAAGCCATAAAAGACTCTTGAAAGCCATTTAGAACAAAAGTTACAGCACATTTGAACAAAGTTGAAAATTAGCCTTATTTTAGTGAGAGCTGCAGAAAGAAGAAATAAAACTTCACTGAAAGCTGATGATAAAATTTGCTTAATATTTCAATGCAAATACTATATATAACTACTGTAGCATGCTGAGTTCTGCTTGGCAAGCCATAAAAGACTCTTGAAAGCCATTTAGAACAAAAGTTACAGCACATTTGAACAAAGTTGAAAATTAGCCTTATTTTAGTGAGAGCTGCAGAAAGAAGCAATAAAACTTCACTGAAAGCTGATGATAAAATTTGCTTAAAATTTCAATGCAAATACTATATATAACTACTGTAGCATGCTGAGTTCTGCTTGGCAAGCCATAAAAGACTCTTGAAAGCCATTTAGAACAAAAGTTACAGCACATTTGAACAAAGTTGAAAATTAGCCTTATTTTAGTGAGAGCTGCAGAAAGAAGCAATAAAACTTCACTGAAAGCTGATGATAAAATTTGCTTAATATTTCAATGCAAATACTATATATAACTACTGTAGCATGCTGAGTTCTGCTTGGCAAGCCATAAAAGACTCTTGAAAGCCATTTAGAACAAAAGTTACAGCACATTTGAACAAAGTTGAAAATTAGCCTTATTTTAGTGAGAGCTGCAGAAAGAAGCAATAAAACTTCACTGAAAGCTGATGATAAAATTTGCTTAAAATTTCAATGCAAATACTATATATAACTACTGTAGCATGCTGAGTTCTGCTTGGCAAGCCATAAAAGACTCTTGAAAGCCATTTAGAACAAAAGTTACAGCACATTTGAACAAAGTTGAAAATTAGCCTTATTTTAGTGAGAGCTGCAGAAAGAAGAAATAAAACTTCACTGAAAGCTGATGATAAAATTTGCTTAATATTTCAATGCAAATACTATATATAACTACTGTAGCATGCTGAGTTCTGCTTGGCAAGCCATAAAAGACTCTTGAAAGCCATTTAGAACAAAAGTTACAGCACATTTGAACAAAGTTGAAAATTAGCCTTATTTTAGTGAGAGCTGCAGAAAGAAGAAATAAAACTTCACTGAAAGCTGATGATAAAATTTGCTTAATATTTCAATGCAAATACTATATATAACTACTGTAGCATGCTGAGTTCTGCTTGGCAAGCCATAAAAGACTCTTGAAAGCCATTTAGAACAAAAGTTACAGCACATTTGAACAAAGTTGAAAATTAGCCTTATTTTAGTGAGAGCTGCAGAAAGAAGAAATAAAACTTCACTGAAAGCTGATGATAAAATTTGCTTAATATTTCAATGCAAATACTATATATAACTACTGTAGCATGCTGAGTTCTGCTTGGCAAGCCATAAAAGACTCTTGAAAGCCATTTAGAACAAAAGTTACAGCACATTTGAACAAAGTTGAAAATTAGCCTGTTTTTAGTGAGAGCTGCAGAAAGAAGCAATAAAACTTCACTGAAAGCTGATGATAAAATTTGCTTAATATTTCAATGCAAATACTATATATAACTACTGTAGCATGCTGAGTTCTGCTTGGCAAGCCATAAAAGACTCTTGAAAGCCATTTAGAACAAAAGTTACAGCACATTTGAACAAAGTTGAAAATTAGCCTTATTTTAGTGAGAGCTGCAGAAAGAAGCAATAAAACTTCACTGAAAGCTGATGATAAAATTTGCTTAAAATTTCAATGCAAATACTATATATAACTACTGTAGCATGCTGAGTTCTGCTTGGCAAGCCATAAAAGACTCTTGAAAGCCATTTAGAACAAAAGTTACAGCACATTTGAACAAAGTTGAAAATTAGCCTTATTTTAGTGAGAGCTGCAGAAAGAAGCAATAAAACTTCACTGAAAGCTGATGATAAAATTTGCTTAATATTTCAATGCAAATACTATATATAACTACTGTAGCATGCTGAGTTCTGCTTGGCAAGCCATAAAAGACTCTTGAAAGCCATTTAGAACAAAAGTTACAGCACATTTGAACAAAGTTGAAAATTAGCCTGTTTTTAGTGAGAGCTGCAGAAAGAAGCAATAAAACTTCACTGAAAGCTGATGATAAAATTTGCTTAATATTTCAATGCAAATACTATATATAACTACTGTAGCATGCTGAGTTCTGCTTGGCAAGCCATAAAAGACTCTTGAAAGCCATTTAGAACAAAAGTTACAGCACATTTGAACAAAGTTGAAAATTAGCCTTATTTTAGTGAGAGCTGCAGAAAGAAGCAATAAAACTTCACTGAAAGCTGATGATAAAATTTGCTTAATATTTCAATGCAAATACTATATATAACTACAGTAGCATGCTGAGTTCTGCTTGGCAAGCCATGAAAGACTCTTGAAAGCCATTTAGAACAAAAGTTACAGCACATTTGAACAAAGTTGAAAATTAGCCTTATTTTAGTGAGAGCTGCAGAAAGAAGCAATAAAACTTCACTGAAAGCTGATGATAAAATTTGCTTAAAATTTCAATGCAAATACTATATATAACTACTGTAGCATGCTGAGTTCTGCTTGGCAAGCCATAAAAGACTCTTGAAAGCCATTTAGAACAAAAGTTACAGCACATTTGAACAAAGTTGAAAATTAGCCTTATTTTAGTGAGAGCTGCAGAAAGAAGCAATAAAACTTCACTTAAAGCTGATGATAACATTTGCTTAATATTTCAATGCAAATACTATATATAACTACAGTAGCATGCTGAGTTCTGCTTGGCAAGCCATGAAAGACTCTTGAAAGCCATTTAGAACAAAAGTTACAGCACATTTGAACAAAGTTGAAAATTAGCCTTATTTTAGTGAGAGCTGCAGAAAGAAGCAATAAAACTTCACTGAAAGCTGATGATAAAATTTGCTTACAATTTCAATGCAAATACTATATATAACTACTGTAGCATGCTGAGTTCTGCTTGGCAAGCCATAAAAGACTCTTGAAAGCCATTTAGAACAAAAGTTACAGCACATTTGAACAAAGTTGAAAATTAGCCTTATTTTAGTGAGAGCTGCAGAAAGAAGCAATAAAACTTCACTGAAAGCTGATGATAAAATTTGCTTAATATTTCAATGCAAATACTATATATAACTACTGTAGCATGCTGAGTTCTGCTTGACAAGCCATGAAAGACTCTTGAAAGCCATTTAGAACAAAAGTTACAGCACATTTGAACAAAGTTGAAAATTAGACTTATTTTAGTGAGAGCTGCAGAAAGAAGCAATAAAACTTCACTTAAAGCTGATGATAACATTTGCTTAATATTTCAATGCAAATACTATATATAACTACAGTAGCATGCTGAGTTCTGCTTGGCAAGCCATGAAAGACTCTTGAAAGCCATTTAGAACAAAAGTTACAGCACATTTGAACAAAGTTGAAAATTAGCCTTATTTTAGTGAGAGCTGCAGAAAGAAGCAATAAAACTTCACTGAAAGCTGATGATAAAATTTGCTTAAAATTTCAATGCAAATACTATATATAACTACTGTAGCATGCTGAGTTCTGCTTGGCAAGCCATAAAAGACTCTTGAAAGCCATTTAGAACAAAAGTTACAGCACATTTGAACAAAGTTGAAAATTAGCCTTATTTTAGTGAGAGCTGCAGAAAGAAGCAATAAAACTTCACTGAAAGCTGATGATAAAATTTGCTTAATATTTCAATGCAAATACTATATATAACTACTGTAGCATGCTGAGTTCTGCTTGGCAAGCCATAAAAGACTCTTGAAAGCCATTTAGAACAAAAGTTACAGCACATTTGAACAAAGTTGAAAATTAGCCTTATTTTAGTGAGAGCTGCAGAAAGAAGCAATAAAACTTCACTGAAAGCTGATGATAAAATTTGCTTAATATTTCAATGCAAATACTATATATAACTACTGTAGCATGCTGAGTTCTGCTTGGCAAGCCATAAAAGACTCTTGAAAGCCATTTAGAACAAAAGTTACAGCACATTTGAACAAAGTTGAAAATTAGCCTTATTTTAGTGAGAGCTGCAGAAAGAAGAAATAAAACTTCACTGAAAGCTGATGATAAAATTTGCTTAATATTTCAATGCAAATACTATATATAACTACTGTAGCATGCTGAGTTCTGCTTGGCAAGCCATAAAAGACTCTTGAAAGCCATTTAGAACAAAAGTTACAGCACATTTGAACAAAGTTGAAAATTAGCCTTATTTTAGTGAGAGCTGCAGAAAGAAGCAATAAAACTTCACTGAAAGCTGATGATAAAATTTGCTTAAAATTTCAATGCAAATACTATATATAACTACTGTAGCATGCTGAGTTCTGCTTGGCAAGCCATAAAAGACTCTTGAAAGCCATTTAGAACAAAAGTTACAGCACATTTGAACAAAGTTGAAAATTAGCCTTATTTTAGTGAGAGCTGCAGAAAGAAGCAATAAAACTTCACTGAAAGCTGATGATAAAATTTGCTTAATATTTCAATGCAAATACTATATATAACTACTGTAGCATGCTGAGTTCTGCTTGGCAAGCCATAAAAGACTCTTGAAAGCCATTTAGAACAAAAGTTACAGCACATTTGAACAAAGTTGAAAATTAGCCTTATTTTAGTGAGAGCTGCAGAAAGAAGCAATAAAACTTCACTGAAAGCTGATGATAAAATTTGCTTAAAATTTCAATGCAAATACTATATATAACTACTGTAGCAAGCTGAGTTCTGCTTGGCAAGCCATAAAAGACTCTTGAAAGCCATTTAGAACAAAAGTTACAGCACATTTGAACAAAGTTGAAAATTAGCCTTATTTTAGTGAGAGCTGCAGAAAGAAGAAATAAAACTTCACTGAAAGCTGATGATAAAATTTGCTTAATATTTCAATGCAAATACTATATATAACTACTGTAGCATGCTGAGTTCTGCTTGGCAAGCCATAAAAGACTCTTGAAAGCCATTTAGAACAAAAGTTACAGCACATTTGAACAAAGTTGAAAATTAGCCTTATTTTAGTGAGAGCTGCAGAAAGAAGAAATAAAACTTCACTGAAAGCTGATGATAAAATTTGCTTAATATTTCAATGCAAATACTATATATAACTACTGTAGCATGCTGAGTTCTGCTTGGCAAGCCATAAAAGACTCTTGAAAGCCATTTAGAACAAAAGTTACAGCACATTTGAACAAAGTTGAAAATTAGCCTTATTTTAGTGAGAGCTGCAGAAAGAAGCAATAAAACTTCACTGAAAGCTGATGATAAAATTTGCTTAATATTTCAATGCAAATACTATATATAACTACTGTAGCATGCTGAGTTCTGCTTGGCAAGCCATAAAAGACTCTTGAAAGCCATTTAGAACAAAAGTTACAGCACATTTGAACAAAGTTGAAAATTAGCCTGTTTTTAGTGAGAGCTGCAGAAAGAAGCAATAAAACTTCACTGAAAGCTGATGATAAAATTTGCTTAATATTTCAATGCAAATACTATATATAACTACTGTAGCATGCTGAGTTCTGCTTGGCAAGCCATAAAAGACTCTTGAAAGCCATTTAGAACAAAAGTTACAGCACATTTGAACAAAGTTGAAAATTAGCCTTATTTTAGTGAGAGCTGCAGAAAGAAGCAATAAAACTTCACTGAAAGCTGATGATAAAATTTGCTTAATATTTCAATGCAAATACTATATATAACTACAGTAGCATGCTGAGTTCTGCTTGGCAAGCCATGAAAGACTCTTGAAAGCCATTTAGAACAAAAGTTACAGCACATTTGAACAAAGTTGAAAATTAGCCTTATTTTAGTGAGAGCTGCAGAAAGAAGCAATAAAACTTCACTGAAAGCTGATGATAAAATTTGCTTAAAATTTCAATGCAAATACTATATATAACTACTGTAGCATGCTGAGTTCTGCTTGGCAAGCCATAAAAGACTCTTGAAAGCCATTTAGAACAAAAGTTACAGCACATTTGAACAAAGTTGAAAATTAGCCTTATTTTAGTGAGAGCTGCAGAAAGAAGCAATAAAACTTCACTGAAAGCTGATGATAAAATTTGCTTAATATTTCAATGCAAATACTATATATAACTACTGTAGCATGCTGAGTTCTGCTTGGCAAGCCATAAAAGACTCTTGAAAGCCATTTAGAACAAAAGTTACAGCACATTTGAACAAAGTTGAAAATTAGCCTGTTTTTAGTGAGAGCTGCAGAAAGAAGCAATAAAACTTCACTGAAAGCTGATGATAAAATTTGCTTAATATTTCAATGCAAATACTATATATAACTACTGTAGCATGCTGAGTTCTGCTTGGCAAGCCATAAAAGACTCTTGAAAGCCATTTAGAACAAAAGTTACAGCACATTTGAACAAAGTTGAAAATTAGCCTTATTTTAGTGAGAGCTGCAGAAAGAAGCAATAAAACTTCACTGAAAGCTGATGATAAAATTTGCTTAATATTTCAATGCAAATACTATATATAACTACTGTAGCATGCTGAGTTCTGCTTGACAAGCCATGAAAGACTCTTGAAAGCCATTTAGAACAAAAGTTACAGCACATTTGAACAAAGTTGAAAATTAGACTTATTTTAGTGAGAGCTGCAGAAAGAAGCAATAAAACTTCACTGAAAGCTGATGATAAAATTTGCTTAATATTTCAATGCAAATACTATATATAACTACTGTAGCATGCTGAGTTCTGCTTGGCAAGCCATAAAAGACTCTTGAAAGCCATTTAGAACAAAAGTTACAGCACATTTGAACAAAGTTGAAAATTAGCCTTATTTTAGTGAGAGCTGCAGAAAGAAGCAATAAAACTTCACTTAAAGCTGATGATAACATTTGCTTAATATTTCAATGCAAATACTATATATAACTACAGTAGCATGCTGAGTTCTGCTTGGCAAGCCATGAAAGACTCTTGAAAGCCATTTAGAACAAAAGTTACAGCACATTTGAACAAAGTTGAAAATTAGCCTTATTTTAGTGAGAGCTGCAGAAAGAAGCAATAAAACTTCACTGAAAGCTGATGATAAAATTTGCTTACAATTTCAATGCAAATACTATATATAACTACTGTAGCATGCTGAGTTCTGCTTGGCAAGCCATAAAAGACTCTTGAAAGCCATTTAGAACAAAAGTTACAGCACATTTGAACAAAGTTGAAAATTAGCCTTATTTTAGTGAGAGCTGCAGAAAGAAGCAATAAAACTTCACTGAAAGCTGATGATAAAATTTGCTTAATATTTCAATGCAAATACTATATATAACTACTGTAGCATGCTGAGTTCTGCTTGACAAGCCATGAAAGACTCTTGAAAGCCATTTAGAACAAAAGTTACAGCACATTTGAACAAAGTTGAAAATTAGACTTATTTTAGTGAGAGCTGCAGAAAGAAGCAATAAAACTTCACTTAAAGCTGATGATAACATTTGCTTAATATTTCAATGCAAATACTATATATAACTACAGTAGCATGCTGAGTTCTGCTTGGCAAGCCATGAAAGACTCTTGAAAGCCATTTAGAACAAAAGTTACAGCACATTTGAACAAAGTTGAAAATTAGCCTTATTTTAGTGAGAGCTGCAGAAAGAAGCAATAAAACTTCACTGAAAGCTGATGATAAAATTTGCTTAAAATTTCAATGCAAATACTATATATAACTACTGTAGCATGCTGAGTTCTGCTTGGCAAGCCATAAAAGACTCTTGAAAGCCATTTAGAACAAAAGTTACAGCACATTTGAACAAAGTTGAAAATTAGCCTTATTTTAGTGAGAGCTGCAGAAAGAAGCAATAAAACTTCACTGAAAGCTGATGATAAAATTTGCTTAATATTTCAATGCAAATACTATATATAACTACTGTAGCATGCTGAGTTCTGCTTGGCAAGCCATAAAAGACTCTTGAAAGCCATTTAGAACAAAAGTTACAGCACATTTGAACAAAGTTGAAAATTAGCCTTATTTTAGTGAGAGCTGCAGAAAGAAGCAATAAAACTTCACTGAAAGCTGATGATAAAATTTGCTTAATATTTCAATGCAAATACTATATATAACTACTGTAGCATGCTGAGTTCTGCTTGGCAAGCCATAAAAGACTCTTGAAAGCCATTTAGAACAAAAGTTACAGCACATTTGAACAAAGTTGAAAATTAGCCTTATTTCAGTGAGAGCTGCAGAAAGAAGCAATAAAACTTCACTGAAAGCTGATGATAAAATTTGCTTAATATTTCAATGCAAATACTATATATAACTACTGTAGCATGCTGAGTTCTGCTTGGCAAGCCATGAAAGACTCTTGAAAGCCATTTAGAACAAAAGTTACAGCACATTTGAACAAAGTTGAAAATTAGCCTTATTTTAGTGAGAGCTGCAGAAAGAAGCAATAAAACTTCACTGAAAGCTGATGATAAAATTTGCTTAATATTTCAATGCAAATACTATATATAACTACTGTAGCATGCTGAGTTCTGCTTGGCAAGCCATAAAAGACTCTTGAAAGCCATTTAGAACAAAAGTTACAGCACATTTGAACAAAGTTGAAAATTAGCCTGTTTTTAGTGAGAGCTGCAGAAAGAAGCAATAAAACTTCACTGAAAGCTGATGATAAAATTTGCTTAATATTTCAATGCAAATACTATATATAACTACTGTAGCATGCTGAGTTCTGCTTGGCAAGCCATAAAAGACTCTTGAAAGCCATTTAGAACAAAAGTTACAGCACATTTGAACAAAGTTGAAAATTAGCCTTATTTTATTAGTGAGAGCTGCAGAAAGAAGCAATAAAACTTCACTGAAAGCTGATGATAAAATTTGCTTAGTATTTCAATGCAAATACTATATATAACTACTGTAGCATGCTGAGTTCTGCTTGGCAAGCCATGAAAGACTCTTGAAAGCCATTTAGAACAAAAGTTACAGCACATTTGAACAAAGTTGAAAATTAGCCTTATTTTAGTGAGAGCTGCAGAAAGAAGCAATAAAACTTCACTGAAAGCTGATGATAAAATTTGCTTAAAATTTCAATGCAAATACTATATATAACTACTGTAGCATGCTGAGTTCTGCTTGGCAAGCCATAAAATACTCTTGAAAGCCATTTAGAACAAAAGTTACAGCACATTTGAACAAAGTTGAAAATTAGCCTTATTTTAGTGAGAGCTGCAGAAAGAAGAAATAAAACTTCACTGAAAGCTGATGATAAAATTTGCTTAAAATTTCAATGCAAATACTATATATAACTACTGTAGCATGCTGAGTTCTGCTTGGCAAGCCATAAAAGACTCTTGAAAGCCATTTAGAACAAAAGTTACAGCACATTTGAACAAAGTTGAAAATTAGCCTTATTTTAGTGAGAGCTGCAGAAAGAAGCAATAAAACTTCACTGAAAGCTGATGATAAAATTTGCTTAATATTTCAATGCAAATACTATATATAACTACTGTAGCATGCTGAGTTCTGCTTGGCAAGCCATAAAAGACTCTTGAAAGCCATTTAGAACAAAAGTTACAGCACATTTGAACAAAGTTGAAAATTAGCCTTATTTTAGTGAGAGCTGCAGAAAGAAGAAATAAAACTTCACTGAAAGCTGATGATAAAATTTGCTTAATATTTCAATGCAAATACTATATATAACTACTGTAGCATGCTGAGTTCTGCTTGGCAAGCCATAAAAGACTCTTGAAAGCCATTTAGAACAAAAGTTACAGCACATTTGAACAAAGTTGAAAATTAGCCTTATTTCAGTGAGAGCTGCAGAAAGAAGCAATAAAACTTCACTGAAAGCTGATGATAAAATTTGCTTAATATTTCAATGCAAATACTATATATAACTACTGTAGCATGCTGAGTTCTGCTTGGCAAGCCATAAAAGACTCTTGAAAGCCATTTAGAACAAAAGTTACAGCACATTTGAACAAAGTTGAAAATTAGCCTTATTTCAGTGAGAGCTGCAGAAAGAAGCAATAAAACTTCACTGAAAGCTGATGATAAAATTTGCTTAATATTTCAATGCAAATACTATATATAACTACTGTAGCATGCTGAGTTCTGCTTGGCAAGCCATGAAAGACTCTTGAAAGCCATTTAGAACAAAAGTTACAGCACATTTGAACAAAGTTGAAAATTAGCCTTATTTTAGTGAGAGCTGCAGAAAGAAGCAATAAAACTTCACTGAAAGCTGATGATAAAATTTGCTTAATATTTCAATGCAAATACTATATATAACTACTGTAGCATGCTGAGTTCTGCTTGGCAAGCCATAAAAGACTCTTGAAAGCCATTTAGAACAAAAGTTACAGCACATTTGAACAAAGTTGAAAATTAGCCTGTTTTTAGTGAGAGCTGCAGAAAGAAGCAATAAAACTTCACTGAAAGCTGATGATAAAATTTGCTTAATATTTCAATGCAAATACTATATATAACTACTGTAGCATGCTGAGTTCTGCTTGGCAAGCCATAAAAGACTCTTGAAAGCCATTTAGAACAAAAGTTACAGCACATTTGAACAAAGTTGAAAATTAGCCTTATTTTATTAGTGAGAGCTGCAGAAAGAAGCAATAAAACTTCACTGAAAGCTGATGATAAAATTTGCTTAGTATTTCAATGCAAATACTATATATAACTACTGTAGCATGCTGAGTTCTGCTTGGCAAGCCATAAAAGACTCTTGAAAGCCATTTAGAACAAAAGTTACAGCACATTTGAACAAAGTTGAAAATTAGCCTTATTTTAGTGAGAGCTGCAGAAAGAAGCAATAAAACTTCACTTAAAGCTGATGATAACATTTGCTTAATATTTCAATGCAAATACTATATATAACTACAGTAGCATGCTGAGTTCTGCTTGGCAAGCCATGAAAGACTCTTGAAAGCCATTTAGAACAAAAGTTACAGCACATTTGAACAAAGTTGAAAATTAGCCTTATTTTAGTGAGAGCTGCAGAAAGAAGCAATAAAACTTCACTGAAAGCTGATGATAAAATTTGCTTAAAATTTCAATGCAAATACTATATATAACTACTGTAGCATGCTGAGTTCTGCTTGGCAAGCCATAAAAGACTCTTGAAAGCCATTTAGAACAAAAGTTACAGCACATTTGAACAAAGTTGAAAATTAGCCTTATTTTAGTGAGAGCTGCAGAAAGAAGCAATAAAACTTCACTGAAAGCTGATGATAAAATTTGCTTAAAATTTCAATGCAAATACTATATATAACTACTGTAGCATGCTGAGTTCTGCTTGGCAAGCCATAAAAGACTCTTGAAAGCCATTTAGAACAAAAGTTACAGCACATTTGAACAAAGTTGAAAATTAGCCTTATTTTAGTGAGAGCTGCAGAAAGAAGCAATAAAACTTCACTGAAAGCTGATGATAAAATTTGCTTAATATTTCAATGCAAATACTATATATAACTACTGTAGCATGCTGAGTTCTGCTTGGCAAGCCATAAAAGACTCTTGAAAGCCATTTAGAACAAAAGTTACAGCACATTTGAACAAAGTTGAAAATTAGCCTTATTTTAGTGAGAGCTGCAGAAAGAAGAAATAAAACTTCACTGAAAGCTGATGATAAAATTTGCTTAATATTTCAATGCAAATACTATATATAACTACTGTAGCATGCTGAGTTCTGCTTGGCAAGCCATAAAAGACTCTTGAAAGCCATTTAGAACAAAAGTTACAGCACATTTGAACAAAGTTGAAAATTAGCCTGTTTTTAGTGAGAGCTGCAGAAAGAAGCAATAAAACTTCACTGAAAGCTGATGATAAAATTTGCTTAATATTTCAATGCAAATACTATATATAACTACTGTAGCATGCTGAGTTCTGCTTGGCAAGCCATAAAAGACTCTTGAAAGCCATTTAGAACAAAAGTTACAGCACATTTGAACAAAGTTGAAAATTAGCCTTATTTTAGTGAGAGCTGCAGAAAGAAGCAATAAAACTTCACTGAAAGCTGATGATAAAATTTGCTTAATATTTCAATGCAAATACTATATATAACTACTGTAGCATGCTGAGTTCTGCTTGGCAAGCCATAAAAGACTCTTGAAAGCCATTTAGAACAAAAGTTACAGCACATTTGAACAAAGTTGAAAATTAGCCTTATTTTAGTGAGAGCTGCAGAAAGAAGAAATAAAACTTCACTGAAAGCTGATGATAAAATTTGCTTAATATTTCAATGCAAATACTATATATAACTACTGTAGCATGCTGAGTTCTGCTTGGCAAGCCATAAAAGACTCTTGAAAGCCATTTAGAACAAAAGTTACAGCACATTTGAACAAAGTTGAAAATTAGCCTGTTTTTAGTGAGAGCTGCAGAAAGAAGCAATAAAACTTCACTGAAAGCTGATGATAAAATTTGCTTAATATTTCAATGCAAATACTATATATAACTACTGTAGCATGCTGAGTTCTGCTTGGCAAGCCATAAAAGACTCTTGAAAGCCATTTAGAACAAAAGTTACAGCACATTTGAACAAAGTTGAAAATTAGCCTTATTTTAGTGAGAGCTGCAGAAAGAAGCAATAAAACTTCACTGAAAGCTGATGATAAAATTTGCTTAAAATTTCAATGCAAATACTATATATAACTACTGTAGCATGCTGAGTTCTGCTTGGCAAGCCATAAAAGACTCTTGAAAGCCATTTAGAACAAAAGTTACAGCACATTTGAACAAAGTTGAAAATTAGCCTTATTTTAGTGAGAGCTGCAGAAAGAAGCAATAAAACTTCACTGAAAGCTGATGATAAAATTTGCTTAATATTTCAATGCAAATACTATATATAACTACTGTAGCATGCTGAGTTCTGCTTGGCAAGCCATAAAAGACTCTTGAAAGCCATTTAGAACAAAAGTTACAGCACATTTGAACAAAGTTGAAAATTAGCCTTATTTCAGTGAGAGCTGCAGAAAGAAGCAATAAAACTTCACTTAAAGCTGATGATAACATTTGCTTAATATTTCAATGCAAATACTATATATAACTACAGTAGCATGCTGAGTTCTGCTTGGCAAGCCATGAAAGACTCTTGAAAGCCATTTAGAACAAAAGTTACAGCACATTTGAACAAAGTTGAAAATTAGCCTTATTTTAGTGAGAGCTGCAGAAAGAAGCAATAAAACTTCACTGAAAGCTGATGATAAAATTTGCTTAAAATTTCAATGCAAATACTATATATAACTACTGTAGCATGCTGAGTTCTGCTTGGCAAGCCATAAAAGACTCTCGAAAGCCATTTAGAACAAAAGTTACAGCACATTTGACCAAAGTTGAAAATTAGCCTTATTTTAGTGAGAGCTGCAGAAAGAAGCAATAAAACTTCACTGAAAGCTGATGATAAAATTTGCTTAATATTTCAATGCAAATACTATATATAACTACTGTAGCATGCTGAGTTCTGCTTGGCAAGCCATAAAAGACTCTTGAAAGCCATTTAGAACAAAAGTTACAGCACATTTGAACAAAGTTGAAAATTAGCCTTATTTTAGTGAGAGCTGCAGAAAGAAGAAATAAAACTTCACTGAAAGCTGATGATAAAATTTGCTTAATATTTCAATGCAAATACTATATATAACTACTGTAGCATGCTGAGTTCTGCTTGGCAAGCCATAAAAGACTCTTGAAAGCCATTTAGAACAAAAGTTACAGCACATTTGAACAAAGTTGAAAATTAGCCTGTTTTTAGTGAGAGCTGCAGAAAGAAGCAATAAAACTTCACTGAAAGCTGATGATAAAATTTGCTTAATATTTCAATGCAAATACTATATATAACTACTGTAGCATGCTGAGTTCTGCTTGGCAAGCCATAAAAGACTCTTGAAAGCCATTTAGAACAAAAGTTACAGCACATTTGAACAAAGTTGAAAATTAGCCTTATTTTAGTGAGAGCTGCAGAAAGAAGCAATAAAACTTCACTGAAAGCTGATGATAAAATTTGCTTAATATTTCAATGCAAATACTATATATAACTACTGTAGCATGCTGAGTTCTGCTTGGCAAGCCATAAAAGACTCTTGAAAGCCATTTAGAACAAAAGTTACAGCACATTTGAACAAAGTTGAAAATTAGCCTTATTTCAGTGAGAGCTGCAGAAAGAAGCAATAAAACTTCACTGAAAGCTGATGATAAAATTTGCTTAATATTTCAATGCAAATACTATATATAACTACTGTAGCATGCTGAGTTCTGCTTGGCAAGCCATGAAAGACTCTTGAAAGCCATTTAGAACAAAAGTTACAGCACATTTGAACAAAGTTGAAAATTAGCCTGTTTTTAGTGAGAGCTGCAGAAAGAAGCAATAAAACTTCACTGAAAGCTGATGATAAAATTTGCTTAATATTTCAATGCAAATACTATATATAACTACTGTAGCATGCTGAGTTCTGCTTGGCAAGCCATAAAAGACTCTTGAAAGCCATTTAGAACAAAAGTTACAGCACATTTGAACAAAGTTGAAAATTAGCCTTATTTTAGTGAGAGCTGCAGAAAGAAGCAATAAAACTTCACTGAAAGCTGATGATAAAATTTGCTTAATATTTCAATGCAAATACTATATATAACTACTGTAGCATGCTGAGTTCTGCTTGGCAAGCCATAAAAGACTCTTGAAAGCCATTTAGAACAAAAGTTACAGCACATTTGAACAAAGTTGAAAATTAGCCTTATTTTAGTGAGAGCTGCAGAAAGAAGAAATAAAACTTCACTGAAAGCTGATGATAAAATTTGCTTAATATTTCAATGCAAATACTATATATAACTACTGTAGCATGCTGAGTTCTGCTTGGCAAGCCATAAAAGACTCTTGAAAGCCATTTAGAACAAAAGTTACAGCACATTTGAACAAAGTTGAAAATTAGCCTGTTTTTAGTGAGAGCTGCAGAAAGAAGCAATAAAACTTCACTGAAAGCTGATGATAAAATTTGCTTAATATTTCAATGCAAATACTATATATAACTACTGTAGCATGCTGAGTTCTGCTTGGCAAGCCATAAAAGACTCTTGAAAGCCATTTAGAACAAAAGTTACAGCACATTTGAACAAAGTTGAAAATTAGCCTTATTTTAGTGAGAGCTGCAGAAAGAAGCAATAAAACTTCACTGAAAGCTGATGATAAAATTTGCTTAAAATTTCAATGCAAATACTATATATAACTACTGTAGCATGCTGAGTTCTGCTTGGCAAGCCATAAAAGACTCTTGAAAGCCATTTAGAACAAAAGTTACAGCACATTTGAACAAAGTTGAAAATTAGCCTTATTTTAGTGAGAGCTGCAGAAAGAAGCAATAAAACTTCACTGAAAGCTGATGATAAAATTTGCTTAATATTTCAATGCAAATACTATATATAACTACTGTAGCATGCTGAGTTCTGCTTGGCAAGCCATAAAAGACTCTTGAAAGCCATTTAGAACAAAAGTTACAGCACATTTGAACAAAGTTGAAAATTAGCCTTATTTCAGTGAGAGCTGCAGAAAGAAGCAATAAAACTTCACTTAAAGCTGATGATAACATTTGCTTAATATTTCAATGCAAATACTATATATAACTACAGTAGCATGCTGAGTTCTGCTTGGCAAGCCATGAAATACTCTTGAAAGCCATTTAGAACAAAAGTTACAGCACATTTGAACAAAGTTGAAAATTAGTCTTATTTTAGTGAGAGCTGCAGAAAGAAGCAATAAAACTTCACTGAAAGCTGATGATAAAATTTGCTTAAAATTTCAATGCAAATACTATATATAACTACTGTAGCATGCTGAGTTCTGCTTGGCAAGCCATAAAAGACTCTTGAAAGCCATTTAGAACAAAAGTTACAGCACATTTGAACAAAGTTGAAAATTAGCCTTATTTTAGTGAGAGCTGCAGAAAGAAGCAATAAAACTTCACTGAAAGCTGATGATAAAATTTGCTTAATATTTCAATGCAAATACTATATATAACTACTGTAGCATGCTGAGTTCTGCTTGGCAAGCCATAAAAGACTCTTGAAAGCCATTTAGAACAAAAGTTACAGCACATTTGAACAAAGTTGAAAATTAGCCTTATTTTAGTGAGAGCTGCAGAAAGAAGAAATAAAACTTCACTGAAAGCTGATGATAAAATTTGCTTAATATTTCAATGCAAATACTATATATAACTACTGTAGCATGCTGAGTTCTGCTTGGCAAGCCATAAAAGACTCTTGAAAGCCATTTAGAACAAAAGTTACAGCACATTTGAACAAAGTTGAAAATTAGCCTGTTTTTAGTGAGAGCTGCAGAAAGAAGCAATAAAACTTCACTGAAAGCTGATGATAAAATTTGCTTAAAATTTCAATGCAAATACTATATATAACTACTGTAGCATGCTGAGTTCTGCTTGGCAAGCCATAAAAGACTCTTGAAAGCCATTTAGAACAAAAGTTACAGCACATTTGAACAAAGTTGAAAATTAGCCTTATTTTAGTGAGAGCTGCAGAAAGAAGCAATAAAACTTCACTGAAAGCTGATGATAAAATTTGCTTAATATTTCAATGCAAATACTATATATAACTACTGTAGCATGCTGAGTTCTGCTTGGCAAGCCATAAAAGACTCTTGAAAGCCATTTAGAACAAAAGTTACAGCACATTTGAACAAAGTTGAAAATTAGCCTTATTTCAGTGAGAGCTGCAGAAAGAAGCAATAAAACTTCACTGAAAGCTGATGATAAAATTTGCTTAATATTTCAATGCAAATACTATATATAACTACTGTAGCATGCTGAGTTCTGCTTGGCAAGCCATGAAAGACTCTTGAAAGCCATTTAGAACAAAAGTTACAGCACATTTGAACAAAGTTGAAAATTAGCCTTATTTTAGTGAGAGCTGCAGAAAGAAGCAATAAAACTTCACTGAAAGCTGATGATAAAATTTGCTTAATATTTCAATGCAAATACTATATATAACTACTGTAGCATGCTGAGTTCTGCTTGGCAAGCCATAAAAGACTCTTGAAAGCCATTTAGAACAAAAGTTACAGCACATTTGAACAAAGTTGAAAATTAGCCTTATTTTAGTGAGAGCTGCAGAAAGAAGCAATAAAACTTCACTGAAAGCTGATGATAAAATTTGCTTAATATTTCAATGCAAATACTATATATAACTACTGTAGCATGCTGAGTTCTGCTTGGCAAGCCATAAAAGACTCTTGAAAGCCATTTAGAACAAAAGTTACAGCACATTTGAACAAAGTTGAAAATTAGCCTTATTTTAGTGAGAGCTGCAGAAAGAAGCAATAAAACTTCACTGAAAGCTGATGATAAAATTTGCTTAAAATTTCAATGCAAATACTATATATAACTACTGTAGCATGCTGAGTTCTGCTTGGCAAGCCATAAAAGACTCTTGAAAGCCATTTAGAACAAAAGTTACAGCACATTTGAACAAAGTTGAAAATTAGCCTTATTTTAGTGAGAGCTGCAGAAAGAAGCAATAAAACTTCACTGAAAGCTGATGATAAAATTTGCTTAATATTTCAATGCAAATACTATATATAACTACTGTAGCATGCTGAGTTCTGCTTGGCAAGCCATAAAAGACTCTTGAAAGCCATTTAGAACAAAAGTTACAGCACATTTGAACAAAGTTGAAAATTAGCCTTATTTTAGTGAGAGCTGCAGAAAGAAGAAATAAAACTTCACTGAAAGCTGATGATAAAATTTGCTTAATATTTCAATGCAAATACTATATATAACTACTGTAGCATGCTGAGTTCTGCTTGGCAAGCCATAAAAGACTCTTGAAAGCCATTTAGAACAAAAGTTACAGCACATTTGAACAAAGTTGAAAATTAGCCTGTTTTTAGTGAGAGCTGCAGAAAGAAGCAATAAAACTTCACTGAAAGCTGATGATAAAATTTGCTTAATATTTCAATGCAAATACTATATATAACTACTGTAGCATGCTGAGTTCTGCTTGGCAAGCCATAAAAGACTCTTGAAAGCCATTTAGAACAAAAGTTACAGCACATTTGAACAAAGTTGAAAATTAGCCTTATTTTAGTGAGAGCTGCAGAAAGAAGCAATAAAACTTCACTGAAAGCTGATGATAAAATTTGCTTAAAATTTCAATGCAAATACTATATATAACTACTGTAGCATGCTGAGTTCTGCTTGGCAAGCCATAAAAGACTCTTGAAAGCCATTTAGAACAAAAGTTACAGCACATTTGAACAAAGTTGAAAATTAGCCTTATTTTAGTGAGAGCTGCAGAAAGAAGCAATAAAACTTCACTGAAAGCTGATGATAAAATTTGCTTAATATTTCAATGCAAATACTATATATAACTACTGTAGCATGCTGAGTTCTGCTTGGCAAGCCATAAAAGACTCTTGAAAGCCATTTAGAACAAAAGTTACAGCACATTTGAACAAAGTTGAAAATTAGCCTTATTTCAGTGAGAGCTGCAGAAAGAAGCAATAAAACTTCACTTAAAGCTGATGATAACATTTGCTTAATATTTCAATGCAAATACTATATATAACTACAGTAGCATGCTGAGTTCTGCTTGGCAAGCCATGAAATACTCTTGAAAGCCATTTAGAACAAAAGTTACAGCACATTTGAACAAAGTTGAAAATTAGTCTTATTTTAGTGAGAGCTGCAGAAAGAAGCAATAAAACTTCACTGAAAGCTGATGATAAAATTTGCTTAAAATTTCAATGCAAATACTATATATAACTACTGTAGCATGCTGAGTTCTGCTTGGCAAGCCATAAAAGACTCTTGAAAGCCATTTAGAACAAAAGTTACAGCACATTTGAACAAAGTTGAAAATTAGCCTTATTTTAGTGAGAGCTGCAGAAAGAAGCAATAAAACTTCACTGAAAGCTGATGATAAAATTTGCTTAATATTTCAATGCAAATACTATATATAACTACTGTAGCATGCTGAGTTCTGCTTGGCAAGCCATAAAAGACTCTTGAAAGCCATTTAGAACAAAAGTTACAGCACATTTGAACAAAGTTGAAAATTAGCCTTATTTTAGTGAGAGCTGCAGAAAGAAGAAATAAAACTTCACTGAAAGCTGATGATAAAATTTGCTTAATATGTAGCATGCTGAGTTCTGCTTGGCAAGCCATAAAAGACTCTTGAAAGCCATTTAGAACAAAAGTTCCAGTATATTTGAACAAAGTTGAAAATTAGCCTTATTTCAATGAGAGCTGCAGAAAGAAGCAATAAAACTTCACTGAAGGCTGATGATAAAATTTGCTTAATATTTCAATGCAAATACTATATATAACTACTGTAGCATGCTGAGTTCTGCTTGGCAAGCCATGAAAGACTCTTGAAAGCCATTTAGAACAAAAGTTACAGCACATTTGAACAAAGTTGAAAATTAGCCTTATTTTAGTGAGAGCTGCAGAAAGAAGCAATAATACTTCACTGAAAGCTGATGATAAAATTTGCTTAATATTTCAATGCAAATACTATATATAACTACTGTAGCATGCTGAGTTCTGCTTGGCAAGCCATGAAAGACTCTTGAAAGCCATTTAGAACAAAAGTTACAGCACATTTGAACAAAGTTGAAAATTAGCCTTATTTTAGTGAGAGCTGCAGAAAGAAGCAATAAAACTTCACTGAAAGCTGATGATAAAATTTGCTTAATATTTCAATGCAAATACTATATATAACTACTGTAGCATGCTGAGTTCTGCTTGGCAAGCCATGAAAGACTCTTGAAAGCCATTTAGAACAAAAGTTATAGCACATTTGAACAAAGTTGAAAATTAGCCTTATTTTAGTGAGAGCTGCAGAAAGAAGCAATAAAACTTCACTGAAAGCTGATGATAAAATTTGCTTAATATTTCAATGCAAATACTATATATAACTACTGTAGCATGCTGAGTTCTGCTTGGCAAGCCAGGAAAGACTCTTGAAAGCCATTTAGAACAAAAGTTACAGCATATTTGAACAAAGTTGAAAATTAGCCTTATTTTAGTGAGAGCTGCAGAAAGAAGCAATAAAACTTCACTGAAAGCTGATGATAACATTTGCTTAATATTTCAATGCAAATACTATATATAACTACTGTAGCATGCTGAGTTCTGCTTGGCAAGCCATGAAAGACTCTTGAAAGCCATTTAGAACAAAAGTTACAGCACATTTGAACAAAGTTGAAAATTAGCCTTATTTTAGTGAGAGCTGCAGAAAGAAGCAATAAAACTTCACTGAAAGCTGATGATAAAATTTGCTTAATATTTCAATGCAAATACTATATATAACTACTGTAGCATGCTGAGTTCTGCTTGGCAAGCCATGAAAGTCTCTTGAAAGCCATTTAGAACAAAAGTTACAGCACATTTGAACAAAGTTGAAAATTAGCCTTATTTTAGTGAGAGCTGCAGAAAGAAGCAATAATACTTCACTGAAAGCTGATGATAAAATTTGCTTAATATTTCAATGCAAATACTATATATAACTACTGTAGCATGCTGAGTTCTGCTTGGCAAGCCATGAAAGACTCTTGAAAGCCATTTAGAACAAAAGTTACAGCACATTTGAACAAAGTTGAAATTTAGCCTTATTTCAGTGAGAGCTGCAGAAAGAAGCAATACAATTTCAATGAAAGCTGATGATAAAATTTGCTTAATATTTCAATGCAAATACTATATATAACTACTGTAGCATGCTGAGTTCTGCTTGGCAAGCCATGAAAGACTCTTGAAAGCCCTTTGGAACAAAAGTTACAGCACATTTGAACAAAGTTGAAATTTAGCCTTATTTCAGTGAGAGCTGCAGAAAGAAGCAATACAATTTCAATGAAAGCTGATGATAAAATTTGCTTAATATTTCAATGCAAATTCTATATATAACTACTGTAGCATGCTGTGTTCTGCTTGGCAAGCCATGAAATACTCTTGAAAGCCCTTTGGAACAAAAGTTACAGCACATTTGAACAAAGTTGAAATTTAGCCTTATTTCAATGAGAGCTGCAGAAAGAAGCAATAAAACTTCACTGAAGGCTGATGATAAAATTTGCTTAATATTTCAATGCAAATACTATATATAACTACTGTAGCATGCTGAGTTCTGCTTGGCAAGCCATGAAAGACTCTGAAAGCCATTTAGAACAAAAGTTAAAGCACATTTGAACAAAGTTGAAAATTAGCCTTATTTCAGTGAGAGCTGCAGAAAGAAGCAATAAAACTTCACTGAAAGCTGATGATAAAATTTGCTTAATATTTCAATGCAAATACTATATATAACTACTGTAGCATGCTGAGTTCTGCTTGGCAAGCCATAAAAGACTCTTGAAAGCCATTTAGAACAAAAGTTCCAGTATATTTGAACAAAGTTGAAAATTAGCCTTATTTCAATGAGAGCTGCAGAAAGAAGCAATAAAACTTCACTGAAGGCTGATGATAAAATTTGCTTAATATTTCAATGCAAATACTATATATAACTACTGTAGCATGCTGAGTTCTGCTTGGCAAGCCATGAAAGACTCTTGAAAGCCATTTAGAACAAACGTTACAGCACATTTGAACAAAGTTGAAAATTAGCCTTATTTTAGTGAGAGCTGCAGAAAGAAGCAATAAAACTTCACTGAAGGCTGATGATAAAATTTGCTTAATATTTCAATGCAAATACTATATATAACTACTGTAGCATGCTGAGTTCTGCTTGGCAAGCCATGAAAGACTCTTGAAAGCCATTTAGAACAAAAGTTACAGCACATTTGAACAAAGTTGAAAATTAGCCTTATTTTAGTGAGAGCTGCAGAAAGAAGCAATAAAACTTCACTGAAAGCTGATGATAACATTTGCTTAATATTTCAATGCAAATACTATATATAACTACTGTAGCATGCTGAGTTCTGCTTGGCAAGCCATGAAAGACTCTTGAAAGCCATTTAGAACAAAAGTTACAGCACATTTGAACAAAGTTGAAAATTAGCCTTATTTTAGTGAGAGCTGCAGAAAGAAGCAATAAAACTTCACTGAAAGCTGATGATAAAATTTGCTTAATATTTCAATGCAAATACTATATATAACTACTGTAGCATGCTGAGTTCTGCTTGGCAAGCCATGAAAGTCTCTTGAAAGCCATTTAGAACAAAAGGTACAGCACATTTGAACAAAGTTGAAAATTAGCCTTATTTTAGTGAGAGCTGCAGGAAGAAGCAATAATACTTCACTGAAAGCTGATGATAACATTTGCTTAATATTTCAATGCAAATACTATATATAACTACTGTAGCATGCTGAGTTCTGCTTGGCAAGCCATGAAAGACTCTTGAAAGCCATTTAGAACAAAAGTTACAGCATATTTGAACAAAGTTGAAAATTAGCCTTATTTTAGTGAGAGCTGCAGAAAGAAGCAATAAAACTTCACTGAAAGCTGATGATAAAATTTGCTTAATATTTCAATGCAAATACTATATATAACTACTGTAGCATGCTGAGTTCTGCTTGGCAAGCCATGAAAGACTCTTGAAAGCCATTTAGAACAAAAGTTAGAGCACATTTGAACAAAGTTGAAAATTAGCCTTATTTTAGTGAGAGCTGCAGAAAGAAGCAATAAAACTTCACTGAAAGCTGATGATAAAATTTGCTTAATATTTCAATGCAAATACTATATATAACTACTGTAGCATGCTGAGTTCTGCTTGGCAAGCCAGGAAAGACTCTTGAAAGCCATTTAGAACAAAAGTTACAGCACATTTGAACAAAGTTGAAAATTAGCCTTATTTCAGTGAGAGCTGCAGAAAGAAGCAATAAAACTTCACTGAAAGCTGATGATAAAATTTGCTTAATATTTCAATGCAAATACTATATATAACTACTGTAGCATGCTGAGTTCTGCTTGGCAAGCCATAAAAGACTCTTGAAAGCCATTTAGAACAAAAGTTCCAGTATATTTGAACAAAGTTGAAAATTAGCCTTATTTCAATGAGAGCTGCAGAAAGAAGCAATAAAACTTCACTGAAGGCTGATGATAAAATTTGCTTAATATTTCAATGCAAATACTATATATAACTACTGTAGCATGCTGAGTTCTGCTTGGCAAGCCATGAAAGACTCTTGAAAGCCATTTAGAACAAACGTTACAGCACATTTGAACAAAGTTGAAAATTAGCCTTATTTTAGTGAGAGCTGCAGAAAGAAGCAATAAAACTTCACTGAAGGCTGATGATAAAATTTGCTTAATATTTCAATGCAAATACTATATATAACTACTGTAGCATGCTGAGTTCTGCTTGGCAAGCCATGAAAGACTCTTGAAAGCCATTTAGAACAAAAGTTACAGCACATTTGAACAAAGTTGAAAATTAGCCTTATTTTAGTGAGAGCTGCAGAAAGAAGCAATAAAACTTCACTGAAAGCTGATGATAACATTTGCTTAATATTTCAATGCAAATACTATATATAACTACTGTAGCATGCTGAGTTCTGCTTGGCAAGCCATGAAAGACTCTTGAAAGCCATTTAGAACAAAAGTTACAGCACATTTGAACAAAGTTGAAAATTAGCCTTATTTTAGTGAGAGCTGCAGAAAGAAGCAATAAAACTTCACTGAAAGCTGATGATAAAATTTGCTTAATATTTCAATGCAAATACTATATATAACTACTGTAGCATGCTGAGTTCTGCTTGGCAAGCCATGAAAGTCTCTTGAAAGCCATTTAGAACAAAAGGTACAGCACATTTGAACAAAGTTGAAAATTAGCCTTATTTTAGTGAGAGCTGCAGGAAGAAGCAATAATACTTCACTGAAAGCTGATGATAACATTTGCTTAATATTTCAATGCAAATACTATATATAACTACTGTAGCATGCTGAGTTCTGCTTGGCAAGCCATGAAAGACTCTTGAAAGCCATTTAGAACAAAAGTTACAGCATATTTGAACAAAGTTGAAAATTAGCCTTATTTTAGTGAGAGCTGCAGAAAGAAGCAATAAAACTTCACTGAAAGCTGATGATAAAATTTGCTTAATATTTCAATGCAAATACTATATATAACTACTGTAGCATGCTGAGTTCTGCTTGGCAAGCCATGAAAGACTCTTGAAAGCCATTTAGAACAAAAGTTAGAGCACATTTGAACAAAGTTGAAAATTAGCCTTATTTTAGTGAGAGCTGCAGAAAGAAGCAATAAAACTTCACTGAAAGCTGATGATAAAATTTGCTTAATATTTCAATGCAAATACTATATATAACTACTGTAGCATGCTGAGTTCTGCTTGGCAAGCCAGGAAAGACTCTTGAAAGCCATTTAGAACAAAAGTTACAGCACATTTGAACAAAGTTGAAAATTAGCCTTATTTTAGTGAGAGCTGCAGAAAGAAGCAATAAAACTTCACTGAAAGCTGATGATAAAATTTGCTTAATATTTCAATGCAAATACTATATATAACTACTGTAGCATGCTGAGTTCTGCTTGGCAAGCCATGAAAGACTCTTGAAAGCCATTTAGAACAAAAGTTACAGCACATTTGAACAAAGTTGAAAATTAGCCTTATTTTAGTGAGAGCTGCAGAAAGAAGCAATAATACTTCACTGAAAGCTGATGATAAAATTTGCTTAATATTTCAATGCAAATACTATATATAACTACTGTAGCATGCTGAGTTCTGCTTGGCAAGCCATGAAAGACTCTTGAAAGCCATTTAGAACAAAAGTTACAGCACATTTGAACAAAGTTGAAAATTAGCCTTATTTTAGTGAGAGCTGCAGAAAGAAGCAATAAAACTTCACTGAAAGCTGATGATAAAATTTGCTTAATATTTCAATGCAAATACTATATATAACTACTGTAGCATGCTGAGTTCTGCTTGGCAAGCCATGAAAGACTCTTGAAAGCCATTTAGAACAAAAGTTACAGCACATTTGAACAAAGTTGAAAATTAGCCTTATTTTAGTGAGAGCTGCAGAAAGAAGCAATAAAACTTCACTGAAATTTGCTTAATATTTCAATGCAAATACTATATATAACTACTGTAGCATGCTGAGTTCTGCTTGGCAAGCCATGAAAGACTCTTGAAAGCCATTTAGAACAAAAGTTACAGCACATTTGAACAAAGTTGAAAATTAGCCTTATTTCAGTGAGAGCTGCAGAAAGAAGCAATAAAACTTCACTGAAAGCTGATGATAAAATTTGCTTAATATTTCAATGCAAATACTATATATAACTACTGTAGCATGCTGAGTTCTGCTTGGCAAGCCATGAAAGACTCTTGAAAGCCATTTAGAACAAAAGTTACAGCACATTTGAACAAAGTTGAAAATTAGCCTTATTTTAGTGAGAGCTGCAGAAAGAAGCAATAATACTTCACTGAAAGCTGATGATAAAATTTGCTTAATATTTCAATGCAAATACTATATATAACTACTGTAGCATGCTGAGTTCTGCTTGGCAAGCCATGAAAGACTCTTGAAAGCCATTTAGAACAAAAGTTACAGCACATTTGAACAAAGTTGAAAATTAGCCTTATTTTAGTGAGAGCTGCAGGAAGAAGCAATAATACTTCACTGAAAGCTGATGATAACATTTGCTTAATATTTCAATGCAAATACTATATATAACTACTGTAGCATGCTGAGTTCTGCTTGGCAAGCCATGAAAGACTCTTGAAAGCCATTTAGAACAAAAGTTACAGCATATTTGAACAAAGTTGAAAATTAGCCTTATTTTAGTGAGAGCTGCAGAAAGAAGCAATAAAACTTCACTGAAAGCTGATGATAAAATTTGCTTAATATTTCAATGCAAATACTATATATAACTACTGTAGCATGCTGAGTTCTGCTTGGCAAGCCATGAAAGACTCTTGAAAGCCATTTAGAACAAAAGTTAGAGCACATTTGAACAAAGTTGAAAATTAGCCTTATTTTAGTGAGAGCTGCAGAAAGAAGCAATAAAACTTCACTGAAAGCTGATGATAAAATTTGCTTAATATTTCAATGCAAATACTATATATAACTACTGTAGCATGCTGAGTTCTGCTTGGCAAGCCAGGAAAGACTCTTGAAAGCCATTTAGAACAAAAGTTACAGCACATTTGAACAAAGTTGAAAATTAGCCTTATTTTAGTGAGAGCTGCAGAAAGAAGCAATAAAACTTCACTGAAAGCTGATGATAAAATTTGCTTAATATTTCAATGCAAATACTATATATAACTACTGTAGCATGCTGAGTTCTGCTTGGCAAGCCATGAAAGACTCTTGAAAGCCATTTAGAACAAAAGTTACAGCACATTTGAACAAAGTTGAAAATTAGCCTTATTTTAGTGAGAGCTGCAGAAAGAAGCAATAATACTTCACTGAAAGCTGATGATAAAATTTGCTTAATATTTCAATGCAAATACTATATATAACTACTGTAGCATGCTGAGTTCTGCTTGGCAAGCCATGAAAGACTCTTGAAAGCCATTTAGAACAAAAGTTACAGCACATTTGAACAAAGTTGAAAATTAGCCTTATTTTAGTGAGAGCTGCAGAAAGAAGCAATAAAACTTCACTGAAAGCTGATGATAAAATTTGCTTAATATTTCAATGCAAATACTATATATAACTACTGTAGCATGCTGAGTTCTGCTTGGCAAGCCATGAAAGACTCTTGAAAGCCATTTAGAACAAAAGTTACAGCACATTTGAACAAAGTTGAAAATTAGCCTTATTTTAGTGAGAGCTGCAGAAAGAAGCAATAAAACTTCACTGAAATTTGCTTAATATTTCAATGCAAATACTATATATAACTACTGTAGCATGCTGAGTTCTGCTTGGCAAGCCATGAAAGACTCTTGAAAGCCATTTAGAACAAAAGTTACAGCACATTTGAACAAAGTTGAAAATTAGCCTTATTTCAGTGAGAGCTGCAGAAAGAAGCAATAAAACTTCACTGAAAGCTGATGATAAAATTTGCTTAATATTTCAATGCAAATACTATATATAACTACTGTAGCATGCTGAGTTCTGCTTGGCAAGCCATGAAAGACTCTTGAAAGCCATTTAGAACAAAAGTTACAGCACATTTGAACAAAGTTGAAAATTAGCCTTATTTTAGTGAGAGCTGCAGAAAGAAGCAATAATACTTCACTGAAAGCTGATGATAAAATTTGCTTAATATTTCAATGCAAATACTATATATAACTACTGTAGCATGCTGAGTTCTGCTTGGCAAGCCATGAAAGACTCTTGAAAGCCATTTAGAACAAAAGTTACAGCACATTTGAACAAAGTTGAAAATTAGCCTTATTTTAGTGAGAGCTGCAGAAAGAAGCAATAATACTTCACTGAAAGCTGATGATAAAATTTGCTTAATATTTCAATGCAAATACTATATATAACTACTGTAGCATGCTGAGTTCTGCTTGGCAAGCCATGAAAGACTCTTGAAAGCCATTTAGAACAAAAGTTACAGCACATTTGAACAAAGTTGAAAATTAGCCTTATTTTAGTGAGAGCTGCAGAAAGAAGCAATAAAACTTCACTGAAAGCTGATGATAAAATTTGCTTAATATTTCAATGCAAATACTATATATAACTACTGTAGCATGCTGAGTTCTGCTTGGCAAGCCATGAAAGACTCTTGAAAGCCATTTAGAACAAAAGTTCCAGTATATTTGAACAAAGTTGAAAATTAGCCTTATTTCAATGAGAGCTGCAGAAAGAAGCAATAAAACTTCACTGAAGGCTGATGATAAAATTTGCTTAATATTTCAATGCAAATACTATATATAACTACTGTAGCATGCTGAGTTCTGCTTGGCAAGCCATGAAAGACTCTTGAAAGCCATTTAGAACAAACGTTACAGCACATTTGAACAAAGTTGAAAATTAGCCTTATTTTAGTGAGAGCTGCAGAAAGAAGCAATAAAACTTCACTGAAGGCTGATGATAAAATTTGCTTAATATTTCAATGCAAATACTATATATAACTACTGTAGCATGCTGAGTTCTGCTTGGCAAGCCATGAAATACTCTTGAAAGCCCTTTGGAACAAAAGTTACAGCACATTTGAACAAAGTTGAAATTTAGCCTTATTTCAATGAGAGCTGCAGAAAGAAGCAATAAAACTTCACTGAAAGCTGATGATAAAATTTGCTTAATATTTCAATGCAAATACTATATATAACTACTGTAGCATGCTGAGTTCTGCTTGGCAAGCCATGAAAGTCTCTTGAAAGCCATTTAGAACAAAAGTTACAGCACATTTGAACAAAGTTGAAAATTAGCCTTATTTTAGTGAGAGCTGCAGAAAGAAGCAATAATACTTCACTGAAAGCTGATGATAAAATTTGCTTAATATTTCAATGCAAATACTATATATAACTACTGTAGCATGCTGAGTTCTGCTTGGCAAGCCATGAAAGACTCTTGAAAGCCATTTAGAACAAAAGTTACAGCATATTTGAACAAAGTTGAAAATTAGCCTTATTTTAGTGAGAGCTGCAGAAAGAAGCAATAAAACTTCACTGAAAGCTGATGATAAAATTTGCTTAATATTTCAATGCAAATACTATATATAACTACTGTAGCATGCTGAGTTCTGCTTGGCAAGCCATGAAAGACTCTTGAAAGCCATTTAGAACAAAAGTTAGAGCACATTTGAACAAAGTTGAAAATTAGCCTTATTTTAGTGAGAGCTGCAGAAAGAAGCAATAAAACTTCACTGAAAGCTGATGATAAAATTTGCTTAATATTTCAATGCAAATACTATATATAACTACTGTAGCATGCTGAGTTCTGCTTGGCAAGCCAGGAAAGACTCTTGAAAGCCATTTAGAACAAAAGTTACAGCACATTTGAACAAAGTTGAAAATTAGCCTTATTTTAGTGAGAGCTGCAGAAAGAAGCAATAAAACTTCACTGAAAGCTGATGATAAAATTTGCTTAATATTTCAATGCAAATACTATATATAACTACTGTAGCATGCTGAGTTCTGCTTGGCAAGCCATGAAAGACTCTTGAAAGCCATTTAGAACAAAAGTTACAGCACATTTGAACAAAGTTGAAAATTAGCCTTATTTTAGTGAGAGCTGCAGAAAGAAGCAATAATACTTCACTGAAAGCTGATGATAAAATTTGCTTAATATTTCAATGCAAATACTATATATAACTACTGTAGCATGCTGAGTTCTGCTTGGCAAGCCATGAAAGACTCTTGAAAGCCATTTAGAACAAAAGTTACAGCACATTTGAACAAAGTTGAAAATTAGCCTTATTTTAGTGAGAGCTGCAGAAAGAAGCAATAAAACTTCACTGAAAGCTGATGATAAAATTTGCTTAATATTTCAATGCAAATACTATATATAACTACTGTAGCATGCTGAGTTCTGCTTGGCAAGCCATGAAAGACTCTTGAAAGCCATTTAGAACAAAAGTTACAGCACATTTGAACAAAGTTGAAAATTAGCCTTATTTTAGTGAGAGCTGCAGAAAGAAGCAATAAAACTTCACTGAAATTTGCTTAATATTTCAATGCAAATACTATATATAACTACTGTAGCATGCTGAGTTCTGCTTGGCAAGCCATGAAAGACTCTTGAAAGCCATTTAGAACAAAAGTTACAGCACATTTGAACAAAGTTGAAAATTAGCCTTATTTCAGTGAGAGCTGCAGAAAGAAGCAATAAAACTTCACTGAAAGCTGATGATAAAATTTGCTTAATATTTCAATGCAAATACTATATATAACTACTGTAGCATGCTGAGTTCTGCTTGGCAAGCCATGAAAGACTCTTGAAAGCCATTTAGAACAAAAGTTACAGCACATTTGAACAAAGTTGAAAATTAGCCTTATTTTAGTGAGAGCTGCAGAAAGAAGCAATAATACTTCACTGAAAGCTGATGATAAAATTTGCTTAATATTTCAATGCAAATACTATATATAACTACTGTAGCATGCTGAGTTCTGCTTGGCAAGCCATGAAAGACTCTTGAAAGCCATTTAGAACAAAAGTTACAGCACATTTGAACAAAGTTGAAAATTAGCCTTATTTTAGTGAGAGCTGCAGAAAGAAGCAATAAAACTTCACTGAAAGCTGATGATAAAATTTGCTTAATATTTCAATGCAAATACTATATATAACTACTGTAGCATGCTGAGTTCTGCTTGGCAAGCCATGAAAGACTCTTGAAAGCCATTTAGAACAAAAGTTCCAGTATATTTGAACAAAGTTGAAAATTAGCCTTATTTCAATGAGAGCTGCAGAAAGAAGCAATAAAACTTCACTGAAGGCTGATGATAAAATTTGCTTAATATTTCAATGCAAATACTATATATAACTACTGTAGCATGCTGAGTTCTGCTTGGCAAGCCATGAAAGACTCTTGAAAGCCATTTAGAACAAACGTTACAGCACATTTGAACAAAGTTGAAAATTAGCCTTATTTTAGTGAGAGCTGCAGAAAGAAGCAATAAAACTTCACTGAAGGCTGATGATAAAATTTGCTTAATATTTCAATGCAAATACTATATATAACTACTGTAGCATGCTGTGTTCTGCTTGGCAAGCCATGAAATACTCTTGAAAGCCCTTTGGAACAAAAGTTACAGCACATTTGAACAAAGTTGAAATTTAGCCTTATTTCAGTGAGAGCTGCAGAAAGAAGCAATAAAATTTCAATGAAAGCTGATGATAAAATTTGCTTAATATTTCAATGCAAATACTATATATAACTACTGTAGCATGCTGAGTTCTGCTTGGCAAGCCATGAAAGACTCTTGAAAGCCATTTAGAACAAAAGTTACAGCACATTTGAACAAAGTTGAAAATTAGCCTTATTTTAGTGAGAGCTGCAGAAAGAAGCAATAATACTTCACTGAAAGCTGATGATAAAATTTGCTTAATATTTCAATGCAAATACTATATATAACTACTGTAGCATGCTGAGTTCTGCTTGGCAAGCCATGAAAGACTCTTGAAAGCCATTTAGAACAAAAGTTACAGCACATTTGAACAAAGTTGAAAATTAGCCTTATTTTAGTGAGAGCTGCAGAAAGAAGCAATAAAACTTCACTGAAAGCTGATGATAAAATTTGCTTAATATTTCAATGCAAATACTATATATAACTACTGTAGCATGCTGAGTTCTGCTTGGCAAGCCATGAAATACTCTTGAAAGCCCTTTGGAACAAAAGTTACAGCACATTTGAACAAAGTTGAAATTTAGCCTTATTTCAATGAGAGCTGCAGAAAGAAGCAATAAAACTTCACTGAAGGCTGATGATAAAATTTGCTTAATATTTCAATGCAAATACTATATATAACTACTGTAGCATGCTGTGTTCTGCTTGGCAAGCCATGAAATACTCTTGAAAGCCCTTTGGAACAAAAGTTACAGCACATTTGAACAAAGTTGAAATTTAGCCTTATTTCAATGAGAGCTGCAGAAAGAAGCAATAAAACTTCACTGAAGGCTGATGATAAAATTTGCTTAATATTTCAATGCAAATACTATATATACCTACTGTAGCATGCTGTGTTCTGCTTGGCAAGCCATGAAATACTCTTGAAAGCCCTTTGGAACAAAAGTTACAGTACATTTGAACACAGTTGAAAATTAGCCTTATTTTAGTGAGAGCTGCAGAAAGAAGCAATAAAACTTCACTGAAAGCTGATGATAAAATTTGCTTAATATTTCAATGCAAATACTATATATAACTACTGTAGCATGCTGAGTTCTGCTTGGCAAGCCATGAAAGACTCTTGAAAGCCATTTAGAACAAAAGTTACAGCACATTTGAACAAAGTTGAAAATTAGCCTTATTTTAGTGAGAGCTGCAGAAAGAAGCAATAATACTTCACTGAAAGCTGATGATAAAATTTGCTTAATATTTCAATGCAAATACTATATATAACTACTGTAGCATGCTGAGTTCTGCTTGGCAAGCCATGAAAGACTCTTGAAAGCCATTTAGAACAAAAGTTACAGCACATTTGAACAAAGTTGAAAATTAGCCTTATTTTAGTGAGAGCTGCAGAAAGAAGCAATAAAACTTCACTGAAAGCTGATGATAAAATTTGCTTAATATTTCAATGCAAATACTATATATAACTACTGTAGCATGCTGAGTTCTGCTTGGCAAGCCATGAAAGACTCTTGAAAGCCATTTAGAACAAAAGTTACAGCACATTTGAACAAAGTTGAAAATTAGCCTTATTTTAGTGAGAGCTGCAGAAAGAAGCAATAAAACTTCACTGAAATTTGCTTAATATTTCAATGCAAATACTATATATAACTACTGTAGCATGCTGAGTTCTGCTTGGCAAGCCATGAAAGACTCTTGAAAGCCATTTAGAACAAAAGTTACAGCACATTTGAACAAAGTTGAAAATTAGCCTTATTTCAGTGAGAGCTGCAGAAAGAAGCAATAAAACTTCACTGAAAGCTGATGATAAAATTTGCTTAATATTTCAATGCAAATACTATATATAACTACTGTAGCATGCTGAGTTCTGCTTGGCAAGCCATGAAAGACTCTTGAAAGCCATTTAGAACAAAAGTTACAGCACATTTGAACAAAGTTGAAAATTAGCCTTATTTTAGTGAGAGCTGCAGAAAGAAGCAATAATACTTCACTGAAAGCTGATGATAAAATTTGCTTAATATTTCAATGCAAATACTATATATAACTACTGTAGCATGCTGAGTTCTGCTTGGCAAGCCATGAAAGACTCTTGAAAGCCATTTAGAACAAAAGTTACAGCACATTTGAACAAAGTTGAAAATTAGCCTTATTTTAGTGAGAGCTGCAGAAAGAAGCAATAATACTTCACTGAAAGCTGATGATAAAATTTGCTTAATATTTCAATGCAAATACTATATATAACTACTGTAGCATGCTGAGTTCTGCTTGGCAAGCCATGAAAGACTCTTGAAAGCCATTTAGAACAAAAGTTACAGCACATTTGAACAAAGTTGAAAATTAGCCTTATTTTAGTGAGAGCTGCAGAAAGAAGCAATAAAACTTCACTGAAAGCTGATGATAAAATTTGCTTAATATTTCAATGCAAATACTATATATAACTACTGTAGCATGCTGAGTTCTGCTTGGCAAGCCATGAAAGACTCTTGAAAGCCATTTAGAACAAAAGTTCCAGTATATTTGAACAAAGTTGAAAATTAGCCTTATTTCAATGAGAGCTGCAGAAAGAAGCAATAAAACTTCACTGAAGGCTGATGATAAAATTTGCTTAATATTTCAATGCAAATACTATATATAACTACTGTAGCATGCTGAGTTCTGCTTGGCAAGCCATGAAAGACTCTTGAAAGCCATTTAGAACAAACGTTACAGCACATTTGAACAAAGTTGAAAATTAGCCTTATTTTAGTGAGAGCTGCAGAAAGAAGCAATAAAACTTCACTGAAGGCTGATGATAAAATTTGCTTAATATTTCAATGCAAATACTATATATAACTACTGTAGCATGCTGTGTTCTGCTTGGCAAGCCATGAAATACTCTTGAAAGCCCTTTGGAACAAAAGTTACAGCACATTTGAACAAAGTTGAAATTTAGCCTTATTTCAGTGAGAGCTGCAGAAAGAAGCAATAAAATTTCAATGAAAGCTGATGATAAAATTTGCTTAATATTTCAATGCAAATACTATATATAACTACTGTAGCATGCTGTGTTCTGCTTGGCAAGCCATCAAAGACTCTTGAAAGCCCTTTGGAACAAAAGTTACAGCACATTTGAACAAAGTTGAAATTTAGCCTTATTTCAGTGAGACCTGCAGAAAGAAGTAATAAAACTTCACTGAAGGCTGATGATTTAATTTGCTTAATATTTCAATGCAAATACTATATATAACTACTGTAGCATGCTGAGTTCTGCTTGGCAAGCCATGAAATACTCTTGAAAGCCCTTTGGAACAAAAGTTACAGCACATTTGAACAAAGTTGAAATTTAGCCTTATTTCAATGAGAGCTGCAGAAAGAAGCAATAAAACTTCACTGAAGGCTGATGATAAAATTTGCTTAATATTTCAATGCAAATACTATATATAACTACTGTAGCATGCTGTGTTCTGCTTGGCAAGCCATGAAATACTCTTGAAAGCCCTTTGGAACAAAAGTTACAGCACATTTGAACAAAGTTGAAATTTAGCCTTATTTCAATGAGAGCTGCAGAAAGAAGCAATAAAACTTCACTGAAGGCTGATGATAAAATTTGCTTAATATTTCAATGCAAATACTATATATACCTACTGTAGCATGCTGTGTTCTGCTTGGCAAGCCATGAAATACTCTTGAAAGCCCTTTGGAACAAAAGTTACAGTACATTTGAACACAGTTGAAAATTAGCCTTATTTTAGTGAGAGCTGCAGAAAGAAGCAATAAAACTTCACTGAAAGCTGATGATAAAATTTGCTTAATATTTCAATGCAAATACTATATATAACTACTGTAGCATGCTGAGTTCTGCTTGGCAAGCCATAAAAGACTCTTGAAAGCCATTTAGAACAAAAGTTACAGCACATTTGAACAAAGTTGAAAATTAGCCTTATTTTAGTGAGAGCTGCAGAAAGAAGCAATAAAACTTCACTGAAAGCTGATGATAAAATTTGCTTAATATTTCAATGCAAATACTATATATAACTACTGTAGCATGCTGAGTTCTGCTTGGCAAGCCATAAAAGACTCTTGAAAGCCATTTAGAACAAAAGTTACAGCACATTTGAACAAAGTTGAAAATTAGCCTTATTTTAGTGAGAGCTGCAGAAAGAAGCAATAAAACTTCACTGAAAGCTGATGATAAAATTTGCTTAATATTTCAATGCAAATACTATATATAACTACTGTAGCATGCTGAGTTCTGCTTGGCAAGCCATAAAAGACTCTTGAAAGCCATTTAGAACAAAAGTTACAGTACATTTGAACAAAGTTGAAAATTAGCCTTATTTTAGTGAGAGCTGCAGAAAGAAGCAAAAAAACTTCACTGAAAGCTGATGATAAAATTTGCTTAATATTTCAATGCAAATACTATATATAACTACTGTAGCATGCTGAGTTCTGCTTGGCAAGCCATAAAAGACTCTTGAAAGCCATTTAGAACAAAAGTTACAGTACATTTGAACAAAGTTGAAAATTAGCCTTATTTTAGTGAGAGCTGCAGAAAGAAGCAATAAAACTTCACTGAAAGCTGATGATAAAATTTGCTTAATATTTCAATGCAAATACTATATATAACTACTGTAGCATGCTGAGTTCTGCTTGGCAAGCCATAAAAGACTATTGAAAGCCATTTAGAACAAAAGTTCCAGTACATTTGAACAAAGTTGAAAATTAGCCTTATTTTAGTGAGAGCTGCAGAAAGAAGCAATAAAACTTCACTGAAAGCTGATGATAAAATTTGCTTAATATTTCAATGCAAATACTATATATAACTACTGTAGCATGCTGAGTTCTGCTTGGCAAGCCATGAAAGACTCTTGAAAGCCATTTAGAACAAAAGTTACAGCACATTTGAACAAAGTTGAAAATTAGCCTTATTTTAGTGAGAGCTGCAGAAAGAAGCAATAAAACTTCACTGAAAGCTGATGATAAAATTTGCTTAATATTTCAATGCAAATACTATATATAACTACTGTAGCATGCTGAGTTCTGCTTGGCAAGCCATAAAATACTCTTGAAAGCCATTTAGAACAAAAGTTACAGCACATTTGAACAAAGTTGAAAATTAGCCTTATTTCAGTGAGAGCTGCAGAAAGAAGCAATAAAACTTCACTGAAAGCTGATGATAAAATTTGCTTAATATTTCAATGCAAATACTATATATAACTACTGTAGCATGCTGAGTTCTGCTTGGCAAGCCATGAAAGACTCTTGAAAGCCATTTAGAGCAAAAGTTACAGCACATTTGAACAAAGTTGAAAATGAGCCTTATTTTAGTGAGAGCTGCAGAAAGAAGCAATAAAACTTCACTGAAAGCTGATGATAAAATTTGCTTAATATTTCAATGCAAATACTATATATAACTACTGTAGCATGCTGAGTTCTGCTTGGCAAGCCATGAAAGACTCTTGAAAGCCATTTAGAACAAAAGTTACAGCACATTTGAACAAAGTTGAAAATTAGCCTTATTTTAGTGAGAGCTGCAGAAAGAAGCAATAAAACTTCACTGAAAGCTGATGATAAAATTTGCTTAATATTTCAATGCAAATACTATATATAACTACTGTAGCATGCTGAGTTCTGCTTGGCAAGCCATAAAAGACTCTTGAAAGCCATTTAGAACAAAAGTTACAGTACATTTGAACAAAGTTGAAAATTAGCCTTATTTTAGTGAGAGCTGCAGAAAGAAGCAAAAAAACTTCACTGAAAGCTGATGATAAAATTTGCTTAATATTTCAATGCAAATACTATATATAACTACTGTAGCATGCTGAGTTCTGCTTGGCGAGCCATAAAAGACTCTTGAAAGCCATTTAGAACAAAAGTTACAGTACATTTGAACAAAGTTGAAAATTAGCCTTATTTTAGTGAGAGCTGCAGAAAGAAGCAATAAAACTTCACTGAAAGCTGATGATAAAATTTGCTTAATATTTCAATGCAAATACTATATATAACTACTGTAGCATGCTGAGTTCTGCTTGGCAAGCCATAAAAGACTATTGAAAGCCATTTAGAACAAAAGTTCCAGTACATTTGAACAAAGTTGAAAATTAGCCTTATTTTAGTGAGAGCTGCAGAAAGAAGCAATAAAACTTCACTGAAAGCTGATGATAAAATTTGCTTAATATTTCAATGCAAATACTATATATAACTACTGTAGCATGCTGAGTTCTGCTTGGCAAGCCATGAAAGACTCTTGAAAGCCATTTAGAACAAAAGTTACAGCACATTTGAACAAAGTTGAAAATTAGCCTTATTTTAGTGAGAGCTGCAGAAAGAAGCAATAAAACTTCACTGAAAGCTGATGATAAAATTTGCTTAATATTTCAATGCAAATACTATATATAACTACTGTAGCATGCTGAGTTCTGCTTGGCAAGCCATGAAAGACTCTTGAAAGCCATTTAGAACAAAAGTTACAGCACATTTGAACAAAGTTGAAAATTAGCCTTATTTTAGTGAGAGCTGCAGAAAGAAGCAATAATACTTCACTGAAAGCTGATGATAAAATTTGCTTAATATTTCAATGCAAATACTATATATAACTACTGTAGCATGCTGAGTTCTGCTTGGCAAGCCATGAAAGACTCTTGAAAGCCATTTAGAACAAAAGTTATAGCACATTTGAACAAAGTTGAAAATTAGCCTTATTTTAGTGAGAGCTGCAGAAAGAAGCAATAAAACTTCACTGAAAGCTGATGATAAAATTTGCTTAATATTTCAATGCAAATACTATATATAACTACTGTAGCATGCTGAGTTCTGCTTGGCAAGCCATAAAAGACTCTTGAAAGCCATTTAGAACAAAAGTTACAGTACATTTGAACAAAGTTGAAAATTAGCCTTATTTTAGTGAGAGCTGCAGAAAGAAGCAAAAAAACTTCACTGAAAGCTGATGATAAAATTTGCTTAATATTTCAATGCAAATACTATATATAACTACTGTAGCATGCTGAGTTCTGCTTGGCAAGCCATAAAAGACTCTTGAAAGCTATTTAGAACAAAAGTTACAGCACATTTGAACAAAGTTGAAAATTAGCCTTATTTTAGTGAGAGCTGCAGAAAGAAGCAATAAAACTTCACTGAAATTTGCTTAATATTTCAATGCAAATACTATATATAACTACTGTAGCATGCTGAGTTCTGCTTGGCAAGCCATGAAAGACTCTTGAAAGCCATTTAGAACAAAAGTTACAGCACATTTGAACAAAGTTGAAAATTAGCCTTATTTTAGTGAGAGCTGCAGAAAGAAGCAATAAAACTTCACTGAAAGCTGATGATAAAATTTGCTTAATATTTCAATGCAAATACTATATATAACTACTGTAGCATGCTGAGTTCTGCTTGGCAAGCCATGAAAGACTCTTGAAAGCCATTTAGAACAAAAGTTACAGCACATTTGAACAAAGTTGAAAATTAGCCTTATTTTAGTGAGAGCTGCAGAAAGAAGCAATAATACTTCACTGAAAGCTGATGATAAAATTTGCTTAATATTTCAATGCAAATACTATATATAACTACTGTAGCATGCTGAGTTCTGCTTGGCAAGCCATGAAAGACTCTTGAAAGCCATTTAGAACAAAAGTTATAGCACATTTGAACAAAGTTGAAAATTAGCCTTATTTTAGTGAGAGCTGCAGAAAGAAGCAATAAAACTTCACTGAAAGCTGATGATAAAATTTGCTTAATATTTCAATGCAAATACTATATATAACTACTGTAGCATGCTGAGTTCTGCTTGGCAAGCCATGAAAGACTCTTGAAAGCCATTTAGAACAAAAGTTATAGCACATTTGAACAAAGTTGAAAATTAGCCTTATTTTAGTGAGAGCTGCAGAAAGAAGCAATAAAACTTCACTGAAAGCTGATGATAAAATTTGCTTAATATTTCAATGCAAATACTATATATAACTACTGTAGCATGCTGAGTTCTGCTTGGCAAGCCATAAAAGACTCTTGAAAGCCATTTAGAACAAAAGTTACAGTACATTTGAACAAAGTTGAAAATTAGCCTTATTTTAGTGAGAGCTGCAGAAAGAAGCAAAAAAACTTCACTGAAAGCTGATGATAAAATTTGCTTAATATTTCAATGCAAATACTATATATAACTACTGTAGCATGCTGAGTTCTGCTTGGCAAGCCATAAAAGACTCTTGAAAGCTATTTAGAACAAAAGTTACAGCACATTTGAACAAAGTTGAAAATTAGCCTTATTTTAGTGAGAGCTGCAGAAAGAAGCAATAAAACTTCACTGAAATTTGCTTAATATTTCAATGCAAATACTATATATAACTACTGTAGCATGCTGAGTTCTGCTTGGCAAGCCATGAAAGACTCTTGAAAGCCATTTAGAACAAAAGTTACAGCACATTTGAACAAAGTTGAAAATTAGCCTTATTTCAGTGAGAGCTGCAGAAAGAAGCAATAAAACTTCACTGAAAGCTGATGATAAAATTTGCTTAATATTTCAATGCAAATACTATATATAACTACTGTAGCATGCTGAGTTCTGCTTGGCAAGCCATGAAAGACTCTTGAAAGCCATTTAGAACAAAAGTTACAGCACATTTGAACAAAGTTGAAAATTAGCCTTATTTTAGTGAGAGCTGCAGAAAGAAGCAATAATACTTCACTGAAAGCTGATGATAAAATTTGCTTAATATTTCAATGCAAATACTATATATAACTACTGTAGCATGCTGAGTTCTGCTTGGCAAGCCATGAAAGACTCTTGAAAGCCATTTAGAACAAAAGTTACAGCACATTTGAACAAAGTTGAAAATTAGCCTTATTTTAGTGAGAGCTGCAGAAAGAAGCAATAAAACTTCACTGAAAGCTGATGATAAAATTTGCTTAATATTTCAATGCAAATACTATATATAACTACTGTAGCATGCTGAGTTCTGCTTGGCAAGCCATGAAAGACTCTTGAAAGCCATTTAGAACAAAAGTTACAGCACATTTGAACAAAGTTGAAAATTAGCCTTATTTTAGTGAGAGCTGCAGAAAGAAGCAATAAAACTTCACTGAAAGCTGATGATAAAATTTGCTTAATATTTCAATGCAAATACTATATATAACTACTGTAGCATGCTGAGTTCTGCTTGGCAAGCCATGAAAGACTCTTGAAAGCCATTTAGAACAAAAGTTACAGCACATTTGAACAAAGTTGAAAATTAGCCTTATTTTAGTGAGAGCTGCAGAAAGAAGCAATAAAACTTCACTGAAAGCTGATGATAAAATTTGCTTAATATTTCAATGCAAATACTATATATAACTACTGTAGCATGCTGAGTTCTGCTTGGCAAGCCATGAAAGACTCTTGAAAGCCATTTAGAACAAAAGTTACAGCACATTTGAACAAAGTTGAAAATTAGCCTTATTTTAGTGAGAGCTGCAGAAAGAAGCAATAAAACTTCACTGAAAGCTGATGATAAAATTTGCTTAATATTTCAATGCAAATACTATATATAACTACTGTAGCATGCTGAGTTCTGCTTGGCAAGCCATGAAAGACTCTTGAAAGCCATTTAGAACAAAAGTTACAGCACATTTGAACAAAGTTGAAAATTAGCCTTATTTTAGTGAGAGCTGCAGAAAGAAGCAATAAAACTTCACTGAAAGCTGATGATAAAATTTGCTTAATATTTCAATGCAAATACTATATATAACTACTGTAGCATGCTGAGTTCTGCTTGGCAAGCCATGAAAGACTCTTGAAAGCCATTTAGAACAAAAGTTACAGCACATTTGAACAAAGTTGAAAATTAGCCTTATTTTAGTGAGAGCTGCAGAAAGAAGCAATAAAACTTCACTGAAAGCTGATGATAAAATTTGCTTAATATTTCAATGCAAATACTATATATAACTACTGTAGCATGCTGAGTTCTGCTTGGCAAGCCATGAAATACTCTTGAAAGCCATTTAGAACAAAAGTTACAGCACATTTGAACAAAGTTGAAAATTAGCCTTATTTTAGTGAGAGCTGCAGAAAGAAGCAATAAAACTTCACTGAAAGCTGATGATAAAATTTGCTTAATATTTCAATGCAAATACTATATATAACTACTGTAGCATGCTGAGTTCTGCTTGGCAAGCCATGAAAGACTCTTGAAAGCCATTTAGAACAAAAGTTACAGCACATTTGAACAAAGTTGAAAATTAGCCTTATTTTAGTGAGAGCTGCAGAAAGAAGCAATAAAACTTCACTGAAAGCTGATGATAAAATTTGCTTAATATTTCAATGCAAATACTATATATAACTACTGTAGCATGCTGAGTTCTGCTTGGCAAGCCATAAAAGACTCTTGAAAGCCATTTAGAACAAAAGTTCCAGTACATTTGAACAAAGTTGAAAATTAGCCTTATTTTAGTGAGAGCTGCAGAAAGAAGCAATAAAACTTCACTGAAAGCTGATGATAAAATTTGCTTAATATTTCAATGCAAATACTATATATAACTACTGTAGCATGCTGAGTTCTGCTTGGCAAGCCATGAAAGACTCTTGAAAGCCATTTAGAACAAAAGTTACAGCACATTTGAACAAAGTTGAAAATTAGCCTTATTTTAGTGAGAGCTGCAGAAAGAAGCAATAAAACTTCACTGAAAGCTGATGATAAAATTTGCTTAATATTTCAATGCAAATACTATATATAACTACTGTAGCATGCTGAGTTCTGCTTGGCAAGCCATGAAAGACTCTTGAAAGCCATTTAGAACAAAAGTTACAGCACATTTGAACAAAGTTGAAAATTAGCCTTATTTTAGTGAGAGCTGCAGAAAGAAGCAATAAAACTTCACTGAAAGCTGATGATAAAATTTGCTTAATATTTCAATGCAAATACTATATATAACTACTGTAGCATGCTGAGTTCTGCTTGGCAAGCCATAAAAGACTCTTGAAAGCCATTTAGAACAAAAGTTCCAGTACATTTGAACAAAGTTGAAAATTAGCCTTATTTTAGTGAGAGCTGCAGAAAGAAGCAATAAAACTTCACTGAAAGCTGATGATAAAATTTGCTTAATATTTCAATGCAAATACTATATATACAGTATCTCACAAAAGTGAGTACACCCCTCACATTTCTTCACATTTTTCTTTATATCTTTCCATGGGACAACACTGAATAAATGACACTTTAATACAATGTAAAGTAGTCAGTGTACAGCTTGTATAACAGTGAAAATTTACTGTCCCCTCAAAATAACTCGACACACAACCATTAATGTCTAAACTGCTGGCAACAAAAGTGAGTACACCCCTTAGAAAAAATTTACAAATTGGGCCCAAAGTGTAAATATTTTGTGTGGCCACCATTATTTTCCAGCACTGCCTTAACCTTCTTGGGCATGTAGTTCACTAGAGCTTCACAGGTTGCAACTGGAACCCTCTTCCACCCATTTATGACAGCATCACAGAGCTGGTGGATATTAAAGACCTTGCGTTCCTCCACCTTCCATTTGAGGATGCCCCAAAGATGCTCAATAGGGTTTAGGTCTGGAGACATGCTTGGCCAGGCCATAACCTTTACCCTCAGCTTTTTTAGCAAGCCACTGGTCGTCTTGGAGGTGTGTTTGGGGTCGTTATCATGTTGCAATACCACCCTGCGGCCCAGTTTACGAAGGTTGAGTGCACATGGTCAGCGTCGTACACAGAGGTTGGCTTTGGAAAATAGACGTATGAGTGCTGCCAGCATTGCTGAAGGGCTTGAAGGGGTGGGGGGTCAACCTGTCAGTGCTCAGACCATACGCCGCACTCTGCATCATACTGGTCTGCATGGTTGTCATCCCAGAAGGAAGCCTATTCTAAAGATGATGCACAAGAAACCCCACAAAAAGTTTGCTGAAGACAAACAGACTACGGACATGGATTACTGCAACCATGTCCTGTGGTCTGATGAGACCAAAATACATTTATTTGGTTCAGATGGTGTTAAGAGTGTGGAGCGGCAACCAGGTGAGGAGTACAAAGACAAGTGTGTCTTGCCTAGAGTCAAGCATGGTGGTTGGAGTGTCATGGTCTGGGGCTGCATGAGTGCTGCCAGCACTGGGGATCTACAGTTCATTGAATTCTAACATGTACTGTGACATACTGAAGCAGAGCATGATCCCCTCCCTTCATAAACTGGGCCGCAGGGCAGTACTGCAACATGATAACGACCCCAAACACCCCTCCGAACGACCACTGGCTTGTTAAAGAAGCTGAGGGTAAAGGTTATGGACTGGCCAAGCATGTCTCCAGTCTTAAACCCTATTGAGCATCTTTGGGGCATCCTAAAACGGGAGATGGAGGAGCGCAAGGACTCTAATATCCACCAGCTCCTTGATGTCGTCATGAATGGGTAGAAGAGGGTTCCAGTTGCAACCTGTGAAGCTCTAGTGAACTACATGCCCAAGAGGGTTAAGGCAGTGCTAGAAAATAATGATGGCAAAACAAAATATTGACACTTTGGGCCCAATTTGGACATTTTTTCTTAGGGGTGTACTCACTTTTGTTGCCAGCAGTTTAGACATTAATGGCTGTGTGTCGAGTTATTTTGAGGGGACAGTAAATTTACACTGTTATACAAGCTGTACACTGACTACTTGACATTGTATCAAAGTGTCATTTATTCAGTGTTGTCGCATGGAAAGATATAATGAAATATTTGAAGAAATGTTAGGGGTGTACTCACTTTTGTGAGATACTGTAACTACTGTAGCATGCTGAGTTCTGCTTGGCAAGCCATGAAAGACTCTTGAAAGCCATTTAGAACAAAAGTTACAGCACATTTGAACAAAGTTGAAAATTAGCCTTATTTTAGTGAGAGCTGCAGAAAGAAGCAATAAAACTTCACTGAAAGCTGATGATAAAATTTGCTTAATATTTCAATGCAAATACTATATATAACTACTGTAGCATGCTGAGTTCTGCTTGGCAAGCCATGAAAGACTCTTGAAAGCCATTTAGAACAAAAGTTACAGCACATTTGAACAAAGTTGAAAATTAGCCTTATTTTAGTGAGAGCTGCAGAAAGAAGCAATAAAACTTCACTGAAAGCTGATGATAAAATTTGCTTAATATTTCAATGCAAATACTATATATAACTACTGTAGCATGCTGAGTTCTGCTTGGCAAGCCATGAAAGACTCTTGAAAGCCATTTAGAACAAAAGTTACAGCACATTTGAACAAAGTTGAAAATTAGCCTTATTTTAGTGAGAGCTGCAGAAAGAAGCAATAAAACTTCACTGAAAGCTGATGATAAAATTTGCTTAATATTTCAATGCAAATACTATATATAACTACTGTAGCATGCTGAGTTCTGCTTGGCAAGCCATGAAAGACTCTTGAAAGCCATTTAGAACAAAAGTTACAGCACATTTGAACAAAGTCGAAAATTAGCCTTATTTTAGTGAGAGCTGCAGAAAGAAGCAATAAAACTTCACTGAAAGCTGATGATAAAATTTGCTTAATATTTCAATGCAAATACTATATATAACTACTGTAGCATGCTGAGTTCTGCTTGGCAAGCCATGAAAGACTCTTGAAAGCCATTTAGAACAAAAGTTACAGCACATTTGAACAAAGTTGAAAATTAGCCTTATTTTAGTGAGAGCTGCAGAAAGAAGCAATAAAACTTCACTGAAAGCTGATGATAAAATTTGCTTAATATTTCAATGCAAATACTATATATAACTACTGTAGCATGCTGAGTTCTGCTTGGCAAGCCATGAAAGACTCTTGAAAGCCATTTAGAACAAAAGTTACAGCACATTTGAACAAAGTTGAAAATTAGCCTTATTTTAGTGAGAGCTGCAGAAAGAAGCAATAAAACTTCACTGAAAGCTGATGATAAAATTTGCTTAATATTTCAATGCAAATACTATATATAACTACTGTAGCATGCTGAGTTCTGCTTGGCAAGCCATGAAAGACTCTTGAAAGCCATTTAGAACAAAAGTTACAGCACATTTGAACAAAGTTGAAAATTAGCCTTATTTTAGTGAGAGCTGCAGAAAGAAGCAATAAAACTTCACTGAAAGCTGATGATAAAATTTGCTTAATATTTCAATGCAAATACTATATATAACTACTGTAGCATGCTGAGTTCTGCTTGGCAAGCCATGAAAGACTCTTGAAAGCCATTTAGAACAAAAGTTACAGCACATTTGAACAAAGTTGAAAATTAGCCTTATTTTAGTGAGAGCTGCAGAAAGAAGCAATAAAACTTCACTGAAAGCTGATGATAAAATTTGCTTAATATTTCAATGCAAATACTATATATAACTACTGTAGCATGCTGAGTTCTGCTTGGCAAGCCATGAAAGACTCTTGAAAGCCATTTAGAACAAAAGTTACAGCACATTTGAACAAAGTCGAAAATTAGCCTTATTTTAGTGAGAGCTGCAGAAAGAAGCAATAAAACTTCACTGAAAGCTGATGATAAAATTTGCTTAATATTTCAATGCAAATACTATATATAACTACTGTAGCATGCTGAGTTCTGCTTGGCAAGCCATGAAAGACTCTTGAAAGCCATTTAGAACAAAAGTTACAGCACATTTGAACAAAGTTGAAAATTAGCCTTATTTTAGTGAGAGCTGCAGAAAGAAGCAATAAAACTTCACTGAAAGCTGATGATAAAATTTGCTTAATATTTCAATGCAAATACTATATATAACTACTGTAGCATGCTGAGTTCTGCTTGGCAAGCCATGAAAGACTCTTGAAAGCCATTTAGAACAAAAGTTACAGCACATTTGAACAAAGTTGAAAATTAGCCTTATTTTAGTGAGAGCTGCAGAAAGAAGCAATAAAACTTCACTGAAAGCTGATGATAAAATTTGCTTAATATTTCAATGCAAATACTATATATAACTACTGTAGCATGCTGAGTTCTGCTTGGCAAGCCATGAAAGACTCTTGAAAGCCATTTAGAACAAAAGTTACAGCACATTTGAACAAAGTTGAAAATTAGCCTTATTTTAGTGAGAGCTGCAGAAAGAAGCAATAAAACTTCACTGAAAGCTGATGATAAAATTTGCTTAATATTTCAATGCAAATACTATATATAACTACTGTAGCATGCTGAGTTCTGCTTGGCAAGCCATGAAAGACTCTTGAAAGCCATTTAGAACAAAAGTTACAGCACATTTGAACAAAGTTGAAAATTAGCCTTATTTTAGTGAGAGCTGCAGAAAGAAGCAATAAAACTTCACTGAAAGCTGATGATAAAATTTGCTTAATATTTCAATGCAAATACTATATATAACTACTGTAGCATGCTGAGTTCTGCTTGGCAAGCCATGAAAGACTCTTGAAAGCCATTTAGAACAAAAGTTACAGCACATTTGAACAAAGTTGAAAATTAGCCTTATTTTAGTGAGAGCTGCAGAAAGAAGCAATAAAACTTCACTGAAAGCTGATGATAAAATTTGCTTAATATTTCAATGCAAATACTATATATAACTACTGTAGCATGCTGAGTTCTGCTTGGCAAGCCATGAAAGACTCTTGAAAGCCATTTAGAACAAAAGTTACAGCACATTTGAACAAAGTTGAAAATTAGCCTTATTTTAGTGAGAGCTGCAGAAAGAAGCAATAAAACTTCACTGAAAGCTGATGATAAAATTTGCTTAATATTTCAATGCAAATACTATATATAACTACTGTAGCATGCTGAGTTCTGCTTGGCAAGCCATGAAAGACTCTTGAAAGCCATTTAGAACAAAAGTTACAGCACATTTGAACAAAGTTGAAAATTAGCCTTATTTTAGTGAGAGCTGCAGAAAGAAGCAATAAAACTTCACTGAAAGCTGATGATAAAATTTGCTTAATATTTCAATGCAAATACTATATATAACTACTGTAGCATGCTGAGTTCTGCTTGGCAAGCCATGAAAGACTCTTGAAAGCCATTTAGAACAAAAGTTACAGCACATTTGAACAAAGTTGAAAATTAGCCTTATTTTAGTGAGAGCTGCAGAAAGAAGCAATAAAACTTCACTGAAAGCTGATGATAAAATTTGCTTAATATTTCAATGCAAATACTATATATAACTACTGTAGCATGCTGAGTTCTGCTTGGCAAGCCATGAAAGACTCTTGAAAGCCATTTAGAACAAAAGTTACAGCACATTTGAACAAAGTTGAAAATTAGCCTTATTTTAGTGAGAGCTGCAGAAAGAAGCAATAAAACTTCACTGAAAGCTGATGATAAAATTTGCTTAATATTTCAATGCAAATACTATATATAACTACTGTAGCATGCTGAGTTCTGCTTGGCAAGCCATGAAAGACTCTTGAAAGCCATTTAGAACAAAAGTTACAGCACATTTGAACAAAGTTGAAAATTAGCCTTATTTTAGTGAGAGCTGCAGAAAGAAGCAATAAAACTTCACTGAAAGCTGATGATAAAATTTGCTTAATATTTCAATGCAAATACTATATATAACTACTGTAGCATGCTGAGTTCTGCTTGGCAAGCCATGAAAGACTCTTGAAAGCCATTTAGAACAAAAGTTACAGCACATTTGAACAAAGTTGAAAATTAGCCTTATTTTAGTGAGAGCTGCAGAAAGAAGCAATAAAACTTCACTGAAAGCTGATGATAAAATTTGCTTAATATTTCAATGCAAATACTATATATAACTACTGTAGCATGCTGAGTTCTGCTTGGCAAGCCATAAAAGACTCTTGAAAGCCATTTAGAACAAAAGTTACAGTACATTTGAACAAAGTTGAAAATGAGCCTTATTTTAGTGAGAGCTGCAGAAAGAAGCAATAAAACTTCACTGAAAGCTGATGATAAAATTTGCTTAATATTTCAATGCAAATACTATATATAACTACTGTAGCATGCTGAGTTCTGCTTGGCAAGCCATGAAAGACTCTTGAAAGCCATTTAGAACAAAAGTTACAGCACATTTGAACAAAGTTGAAAATTAGCCTTATTTTAGTGAGAGCTGCAGAAAGAAGCAATAAAACTTCACTGAAAGCTGATGATAAAATTTGCTTAATATTTCAATGCAAATACTATATATAACTACTGTAGCATGCTGAGTTCTGCTTGGCAAGCCATGAAAGACTCTTGAAAGCCATTTAGAACAAAAGTTACAGCACATTTGAACAAAGTTGAAAATTAGCCTTATTTTAGTGAGAGCTGCAGAAAGAAGCAATAAAACTTCACTGAAAGCTGATGATAAAATTTGCTTAATATTTCAATGCAAATACTATATATAACTACTGTAGCATGCTGAGTTCTGCTTGGCAAGCCATGAAAGACTCTTGAAAGCCATTTAGAACAAAAGTTACAGCACATTTGAACAAAGTTGAAAATTAGCCTTATTTTAGTGAGAGCTGCAGAAAGAAGCAATAAAACTTCACTGAAAGCTGATGATAAAATTTGCTTAATATTTCAATGCAAATACTATATATAACTACTGTAGCATGCTGAGTTCTGCTTGGCAAGCCATGAAAGACTCTTGAAAGCCATTTAGAACAAAAGTTACAGCACATTTGAACAAAGTTGAAAATTAGCCTTATTTTAGTGAGAGCTGCAGAAAGAAGCAATAAAACTTCACTGAAAGCTGATGATAAAATTTGCTTAATATTTCAATGCAAATACTATATATAACTACTGTAGCATGCTGAGTTCTGCTTGGCAAGCCATGAAAGACTCTTGAAAGCCATTTAGAACAAAAGTTACAGCACATTTGAACAAAGTTGAAAATTAGCCTTATTTTAGTGAGAGCTGCAGAAAGAAGCAATAAAACTTCACTGAAAGCTGATGATAAAATTTGCTTAATATTTCAATGCAAATACTATATATAACTACTGTAGCATGCTGAGTTCTGCTTGGCAAGCCATGAAAGACTCTTGAAAGCCATTTAGAACAAAAGTTACAGCACATTTGAACAAAGTTGAAAATTAGCCTTATTTTAGTGAGAGCTGCAGAAAGAAGCAATAAAACTTCACTGAAAGCTGATGATAAAATTTGCTTAATATTTCAATGCAAATACTATATATAACTACTGTAGCATGCTGAGTTCTGCTTGGCAAGCCATAAAAGACTCTTGAAAGCCATTTAGAACAAAAGTTACAGTACATTTGAACAAAGTTGAAAATGAGCCTTATTTTAGTGAGAGCTGCAGAAAGAAGCAATAAAACTTCACTGAAAGCTGATGATAAAATTTGCTTAATATTTCAATGCAAATACTATATATAACTACTGTAGCATGCTGAGTTCTGCTTGGCAAGCCATGAAAGACTCTTGAAAGCCATTTAGAACAAAAGTTACAGCACATTTGAACAAAGTTGAAAATTAGCCTTATTTTAGTGAGAGCTGCAGAAAGAAGCAATAAAACTTCACTGAAAGCTGATGATAAAATTTGCTTAATATTTCAATGCAAATACTATATATAACTACTGTAGCATGCTGAGTTCTGCTTGGCAAGCCATGAAAGACTCTTGAAAGCCATTTAGAACAAAAGTTACAGCACATTTGAACAAAGTTGAAAATTAGCCTTATTTTAGTGAGAGCTGCAGAAAGAAGCAATAAAACTTCACTGAAAGCTGATGATAAAATTTGCTTAATATTTCAATGCAAATACTATATATAACTACTGTAGCATGCTGAGTTCTGCTTGGCAAGCCATAAAAGACTCTTGAAAGCCATTTAGAACAAAAGTTCCAGTACATTTGAACAAAGTTGAAAATTAGCCTTATTTTAGTGAGAGCTGCAGAAAGAAGCAATAAAACTTCACTGAAAGCTGATGATAAAATTTGCTTAATATTTCAATGCAAATACTATATATAACTACTCTAGCATGCTGAGTTCTGCTTGGCAAGCCATAAAAGACTCTTGAAAGCCATTTAGAACAAAAGTTACAGTACATTTGAACAAAGTTGAAAATTAGCCTTATTTTAGTGAGAGCTGCAGAAAGAAGCAATAAAACTTCACTGAAAGCTGATGATAAAATTTGCTTAATATTTCAATGCAAATACTATATATAACTACTGTAGCATGCTGAGTTCTGATTGGCAAGCCATAAAAGACTCTTGAAAGCCATTTAGAACAAAAGTTACAGTACATTTGAACAAAGTTGAAAATTAGCCTTATTTTAGTGGGAGCTGCAGAAAGAAGCAATAAAACTTCACTGAAAGCTGATGATAAAATTTGCTTAATATTTCAATGCAAATACTATATATAACTACTGTAGCATGCTGAGTTCTGCTTGGCAAGCCATGAAAGACTCTTGAAAGCCATTTAGAACAAAAGTTACAGCACATTTGAACAAAGTTGAAAATTAGCCTTATTTTAGAGAGAGCTGCAGAAAGAAGCAATAAAACTTCACTGAAAGCTGATGATAAAATTTGCTTAATATTTCAATGCAAATACTATATATAACTACTGTAGCATGCTGAGTTCTGCTTGGCAAGCCATAAAAGACTCTTGAAAGCCATTTAGAACAAAAGTTACAGTACATTTGAACAAAGTTGAAAATTAGCCTTATTTTAGTGAGAGCTGCAGAAAGAAGCAATAAAACTTCACTGAAAGCTGATGATAAAATTTGCTTAATATTTCAATGCAAATACTATATATAACTACTGTAGCATGCTGAGTTCTGCTTGGCAAGCCATGAAAGACTCTTGAAAGCCATTTAGAACAAAAGTTACAGCACATTTGAACAAAGTTGAAAATTAGCCTTAGGGTTAGGGTTAGGGATAAGGGGGTTTTAACCAGGATGGCCCAAAGGGCCATCGTCAAATAACTCTCCTTGAAAAGGTAAAGTTGACATTTAAAGTGGCCTACTAGACTAATTTTGGGATGGGCTTTCCTATGGTGCTACCCCCGAGGCTCTAGGAGCTTTGGTTTCCGAGTTATGAGTGTTTTTGTGTTTAAAAGTTCTTTATCTCCTGAACGGAAGGTCGTAGAGACTCGGGGACAACTCCAGTGTGTTCAGGGTTAGGGTTAGGGTTAGGGTTAGGGTTAGGGTTAGGTAGTTAGAGCTATCACGATGACCCCCCCCACCTCATCCAACGACTGGGCAGTTGAACTGGGGAGCCAAAGGTAATGCACGGACCAACGCACGTTATCTGCAGCTACTCATTCCATATTACCCAGCGTGATTTGTTACTGACTTAGGTTTGCCCTAAAAAGGGTTCTGTATTTCAGGTCTTAGAATTTATCCAGAGTAATTAATTACATGATTTAGGATTGCCCTGGAAAGGGTTTTGTATTTCCGGTCTTAGAATTTATCCAGAGTTATTAGTTACATGACTTAGGATTGCCCTCGAAAGGGTTCTGTATTTCAGGTCTTTAGAATTAGTCCAGAGCGATTTGTTACTTGATTTAGGATTGCCCCAAAAAGGGTTCTGTATATCAGGTCTTTTGGATATATCCAGAGTGATTTGTTACTTGACTTAGGTTATTCTTTTGCCCTAGAAAGGGTTCTGTATTTCAGGACTTCAAATTGCCCTAGAAAGGGTTCCGTATTTCAGGTTTTTTTAGAATTTAATCAGCGTGATTATTTACATGACTTCGGATTGCCCTAAAAGGGTTATGTATTTCCGGTCTTTTGAATTTATTTAGAGTGGTTTGTTACTTAACTTAGGTTTTTCTTTTTCCTAGAAAGGGTTCTGTATTTCAGGATTTCGAATTGCCCTAGAAAGGGTTCTGTATTTCAGGTCCTTTTTGAATTTAACCAGAGTGATTAGTTACATGACTTCGGATTGCCCTAGAAAGGGTTCCATATTTCAGGTCTTTTGAGTATTTTTATTCTGAGCTTGAATAAACGTGTTTAAATAACTAGTTATTTTTGTGGATCAATCCTAAATTTAGGGATACATTTCATCAGTAGTGGACCTCGGAATCACAGAGTGTTTCGGCCATTTATCACCAGACACTCTCCTCCGAGGGAGGCCCCCCCCGTGGTGATCAAATCACGGGGTGTATCCGGTTTTATGCCAATTGTATTCTAAAATTCCTAGTTTTTGATCTACCCATACCGGGTTTCGGTAGGAACTTTGAGAGAATAAATTTTGAAGTAGAATCCTGTCAGCATTTATTGGATAGAATTGGTCGTTAGCGGGTTTGTTATTTCAGAGTGGTTAGGGTTAGGCAAAGTTCGGCGACTAGGGTTAGGATAAGAGGTTATGGTAGGGTTGTTATTGAGACGTCAGGGTTAGGTTTAGGTAAACAACGGCGGTTAGAGTTAGGATAAAGGTAGGGTTGTTATCGAGACGACAGGGTTAGGTTAAGAGAGGACAATGGACAGCCAGAGACTGTCCACTGGGTAGTGTACTCGCTAGAATCCATGCATGTAATGATATCTATCTCCCATTAAGGCCTGGTGGTATTAGAGTGGGAATTATAATTATAATATTATATTATTTATACGTATATACCATATATGTATATCTTCTAGTATTTGGTAATCTTCTATAAGTTATTTCTCATTGAGGCCTAAAGGGAGACGGGTACCCAACTTGTGAATCCATTGTCTTTCCAAATATTGCCTCTGTTTCTTAGACCAATTGGGATTTGCTTCTAGGATTGTAGTGGTTAGATTGTTCCACCCATGTTCAATAAAATGATTGACTAGGGGCAGGTGAGTGTCTTTTTTGCGGCTGATGTTGTACCTATGTTGAGTAAACCGTGTGAGTAATGTATTACCAGTTTCTCCTACATATTGCAGCGAGCAAGTGAGACAGCTTATCAAATATATACAGTTTTTAGTTTTGGTGCTTGTTCCTTTTTGGGTTGTAAACACCATGATATTTATACATATATATATTATATATATATACTAGTATTTAATTATATTCTATTAGATTATTTCACAGTGATGCTTAATGGGAGACGGGTATTCAACTAATGAATCCATTGTCTTACAAAGTATTGCCTCTGTTTACTATTTGGTTTTAATATGTATATATTGTATCTTATTGTTTTTCTAGTATGTTAGTACTATGGACTTGTCTAAAAAAGGAACAAGAGTACCCTCTGGTGGATAACACTTAGTATAGCACCTTCATAGCAGTCTAAGTGTCTATGCTGTAGCTGAAATGCATTATGGAATGGGATTCAAATATGTCTCCACAAAATGGGGTGTATTAGTTGTAAGTTGGGAGATACATAAAGTATCCATTATAGAACTCCACATGTCCCAGTAACGTATGGCAGATAGAAATTAGGTTCAGGCACACAGGTACACGGTTAGGGTTAGGGAAGGTATGAGGGGATGTTAAAGAGGGTTAGGGTTAGGGTTAGGGTTAGGGTTAGGGTTAGGGTTAGGGTTAGGGTTGGGTTAGGGTTAGGGTTAGGGTTAGGGTTAGGGTTAGGTAGTTAGAGCTATCACGATGACCCCCCCCACCTCATCCAACGACTGGGCAGTTGAACTGGGGAGCCAAAGGTAATGCACGGACCAACGCACGTTATCTGCAGCTACTCATTCCATATTACCCAGCGTGATTTGTTACTGACTTAGGTTTGCCCTAAAAAGGGTTCTGTATTTCAGGTCTTAGAATTTATCCAGAGTAATTAGTTATATGACTTCGGATTGCCCTAAAAAGGGTTCTGTTTTTCAGGTCTTTAGAATTTGTCCAGAGTGATTTGTTCTTGGATTTTTCTTCTTTTTCTGGTCTTTAGTATTTATATAGAGTGCTTAGTTACATGACTTCGGATTGCCCTAAAAGGGGTTCTGTATTTCAGGTCTTTTGGATTTATCCAGAGTGATTTGTTACTTGACTTAGGTTATTCTTTTGCCCTAGAAAGGGTTCTGTATTTCAGGACTTCGAATTGCCCTAAAAAGGGTTCTGTATTTCAGGTCTTTTTAGAATTTAATCAGCGTGATGACTTCGGATTGCCCTAAAAAGGGTTATGTATTTCCGGTCTTTTGAATTTATCCAGAGTGATTCGTTACTTGACTTAGGTTATTCTTTTGCCCTAAAAAGGGTTCTGTATTTCAGGACTTAAATTGCCCTAGAAAGGGTTCTGTATTTCAGGTCTTCTAAGAATTTAACCAGAGTGATTAGTTACATGACTTCGGATTGCCCTGGAAAGGGTTCTGTATTTCAGGTCTTTTGAGAATTTTTACTCTAGGTTTGAATAAACGTGTTTAAATAACTAGTTATTTTTGTGGCTTCTATAAATCCTAAATTTAGGGATACATTTCATCAGTAGTGGACCTCGGAATCACAGAGTGTTTCGGCCATTTATCACCAGACACTCTCCTCCGAGGGAGGCCCCCCCCGTGGTGATCAAATCACGGGGTGTATCCGGTTTTATGCCAATTGTATTCTAAAATTCCTCGTTTTTGATCTACCCATACCGGGTTTCGGTAGGAACTTTGAGAGAATACATTTTGAAGTAGAATCCTGTCAGCATTTATTGGATAGAATTGGTCGTTAGCGGGTTTGTTATTTAAGAGTGGTTAGGGTTAGGCAAAGTTCGGCGACTAGGGTTAGGATAAGAGGTTATGGTAGGGTTGTTATTGAGACGTCAGGGTTAGGTTTAGGTAAACGACGGCGGTTAGGGTTAGGATAAAGGTAGGGTTGTTATCGAGACGACAGGGTTAGGTTTAGGTAAAGGTCGACGGTTAGGGTTAGGGGTTAGGGTTAGGGGTTAGGGTAAGGGTTAGGGTTAGGGAAGGGTTAGGGTTAGGGTAAGGGTTAGGGTTAGGGTTAGGGTTAGGGTTAGGGTTAGGGGTTAGGGTTAGGGGTTAGGGTTAGGGGTTAGGGTTAGGGTTAGGGTTAGGGTTAGGGTTAGGGTTAGGGTTAGGGTTAGGGGTTAGGGTTAGGGGTTAGGGTTAGGGTTAGGGTTAGGGTTAGGGTTAGGGTTAGGGTTAGGGTTAGGATAAGGGGGTTTTAACCAGGATGGCCCAAAGGGCCATCGTCAGGGTTAGGGTTAGGGTTAGGGTTAGGGGTTAGGGTTAGGGTTAGGGTTAGGGTTAGGGTTAGGGTTAGGGTTAGGGTTAGAGGGTTAGGGTTAGGGTTAGGGTTAGGGTTAGGGTTAGGTAGTTTGAGCTATCTCGGTGACTCCCCCCACCTCATCCGACGACTGGGCAGTTGAACTGGGGAGCCAAAAGGTAATGCACGGACCAGCGCACGTTATCTGCAGCTACTCATTCCATATTACCCCAAGTGATTTGTTACTGACTTAGGATTGCCCTAAAGAGGGTTCTATATTTCTGGTCTTAGAATATACCCAAAGTGATTAGTTATTTGACTTGGATTGCCCTAAAAAGGGTTCTGTATTTTAGGTCTTTAGAATTTGTCCAGAGTGATTTGTTCTTGGATTTTTTCTTCTTTTTCTGGTCTCTAGAATTGATCTAGAATGATTAGTTAATTGGTTTAGGGTTAGTTCTGTATTTCAGGTTTTTAGAATTTAATCGGAGTGATTAGTTACTTGACTTAGGTTTGTCCTAGAAAGGGTTCCGTATTTTGGTTTTAGAATTTAATCAGAGTGATTCATTACATGACTTAGGATTGTCCTAGAAGGGTTCTATATTTCAGGTCTTTAGAATTTTTCCAGACTGATTTGTTATTTGATTTAGGAGTGCCCTTAAAAAGGGATTTGTATCTCAGGTCCTTTGAGTGTTTTTTATTCTAAGTTTTGAATAAACGTGTTTTAATAACTAGTTATTTTTAGGGTAAATCCTAAATTTAGGGATACATTTCATCAGTAGTGGACCTCGGAATCACAGAGTGTTTCGGCCATTTATCACCAGACACTCTCCTCCGAGGGAGGCCCCCCCCGTGGTGATCAAATCACGGGGTGTATCCGGTTTTATGCCAATTGTATTCTAAAATTCCTAGTTTTTGATCTACCCATACCGGGTTTCGGTAGGAACTTTGAGAGAATAAATTTTGAAGTAGAATCCTGTCAGCATTTATTGGATAGAATTGGTCGTTAGCGGGTTTGTTATTTCAGAGTGGTTAGGGTTAGGCAAAGTTCGGCGACTAGGGTTAGGATAAGAGGTTATGGTAGGGTTGTTGTTGAGACGTCAGGGTTAGGTTTAGGTAAACGACGGGCGGTTAGGGTTAGGATAAAGGTAGGGTTGTTATCGAGACGACAGGGTTAGGTTTAGGTAAAGGTCGACGGTTAGGGTTAGGGGTTAGGGTAAGGGTTAGGGTTAGGGAAGGGTTAGGGTTAGGGTCAGGGGTTAGGGTTAGGGTTAGGGTTAGGGAAGGGTTAGGGTTAGGGAAGGGTTAGGGTTAGGGTTAGGGGTAGGGTTAGGGTTAGGGTCAGGGGTTGGGGTCAGGGTTAGGGTTAGGGTTAGGGTCAGGGGTTAGGGTTAGGGTTAGGGGTTAGGGTAAGGGTTAGGGTTAGGGAAGGGTTAGGGTTAGGGTTAGGGTAAGGGTTAGGGTTAGGGGTTAGGGTCAGGGGTTAGGGTTAGGGAAGGGTTAGGGTTAGGGTTAGGGTTAGGGTTAGGGTTAGGGTTAGGGTTAGGGTTAGGGTTAGGGTTAGGGTTAGGGTTAGGGTTAGGGTTAGGGTTAGGGTTAGGGTTAGGGTTAGGGTTAGGGTTAGGGTTAGGGTTAGGGTTAGGGTTAGGGTTAGGGTTAGGGTTAGGGTTAGGGTTAGGGTTAGGGTTAGGGTTAGGGTTAGGGTTAGGGTTAGGGTTAGGGTTAGGGTTAGGGTTAGAGGGTTAGGGTTAGGGTTAGGGTTAGGGTTAGGGTTAGGGTTAGGGTTAGGGTTAGGGTTAGGGTTAGGGTTAGGATAAGGGGGTTTTAACCAGGATGGCCCAAAGGGCCATCGTCAAATAACTCTCCTTGAAAAGGTAAAGTTGACATTTAAAGTGGCCTACTAGACTAATTTTGGGATGGGCTTTCCAATGGTGCTACCCCCGAGGCTCTAGGAGCTTTGGTTTCCGAGTTATGAGTGTTTTTATGTTTAAAAGTTCTGTATCTCCTGAACGGAAGGTCGTAGAGACTCGGGGACAACTCCAGTGTGTTCAGCGTGGCCGAATTATGTCTGACAGAACTTGGTTTCAAGTCTCTAGGACCTACGGTTCTGGAGTTATAAGCGAAAACGTCGGCCCAATGGGAATGAATGGGCGTCATTGAAAATATCTCTAAGTGTTGAGTCCAAAAAAAAAAAGTTCCCCCAGGAAGTGTCTATGAGCACGTTTCAGGCCATTTCGAGTGGTCTGGTAATGGTCTGTAGTGAAGTTTTCTAAAAACCCTATGTAAAAAGTTGGAATCTGAATGTGGAATCTGAATGTGGAATGTGGAATCTGAATGTGGAATCTGAATGTGGAATGTGGAATCTGAATGTGGAATCTGAATGTGGAATCTGAATGTGGAATGTGGAATCTGAATGTGGAATCTGAATGTGGAAGCTGAATGTGGAATGTGGAATCTGAATGTGGAAGCTGAATGTGGAATGTGGAATCTGAATGTGGAAGCTGGGCTAGGATAAGGGCCATCGTCAAATAACTCTCCTTGAAAAGGTAAAGTTGACATTTAAAGTGGCCTACTAGACTAATTTTGGGATGGGCTTTCCAATGGTGCTACCCCCGAGGCTCTAGGAGCTTTCCTTCTGTGAGTTTCCAGTGTTTTTATGTTTAAAAGTTCTGTATCTCCTGAACGGAAGGTCGTAGAGACTCGGGGACAACTCCAGTGTGTTCAGCGTGCCCGAATTATGTCGGACATAACTTGGTTTCAAGTCTCTAGGACCTACGGTTCTGGAGTTATAAGCGAAACATCTTTCTAAGTGCTGAGTCCAAAAAAAAAAGTTCCAATATGGGCCAATGCTGCCCTCTTGTGGCTTTGCGGAGATAATACATATCAATGCATGACTGTGCTTTTGATAAATCAAAATAAATGTTTTTTTAGACTCTCATTCCAAAGCCAGTCTCCTGTCTCTTCCAGTGTGTTACAACGTCATCAACAACACGTCTTAATCAATGAAAAACATTCGTATTCACATGCAAAAGCATCTATAACAGTCTGTCTGTCTGTCTGTCTGTCTGTATGTCTACACCCCCAACGCGTGAGTACACACACACACACACACACACACAGGGTTAATACACACTCACTCACTAACACACATTATTATTATCAATATTAATATATTAGGAATGTGCATTTAATTTTCTGACCTGTGTGTGTGTGTGTGTGTGTGTGTGTGTGTGTGTGTGTGTCTCTCTGTCTGTCTCTCTCTCCCTCTGTCTGTCTCTCCCTCTCTCTCTCTCTCTCTCTCTGTCTGTCTCTCCCTCTGTCTGTCTGTCTGTCTGTCTCTCCCTCTGTCTGTCTGTCTGTCTGTCTGTCTGTCTGTCTGTCTGTCTGTCTGTCTGTCTGTCTGTCTATCTGTCTGTCTGTATAGACAATAAATATTTTTTTTCTGTTTTACAGACGGACAAAACAAAGCCTTCACAATGGACTACAACTCCTCTGCCCCGTCTAAATAGGTAACTCATTCATGGTTGAATGTGACATAAGGTGCTCATAATCAAATACAAAAAAATATATGTATTGTATTATTGGACTAACATGTCTCTGCTCTGCTCTTTCTGTTTCTATTTCGCCATAGCCTTGCCCGTGAAGCTGCACATGAAGTCCATCTCTAAAAAGATAAGTAGGGTTAGGGTTAGGGTTAGGGTTAGGATAAGGGGGTTTTAACCAGGATGGCCCAAAGGGCCATCGTCAAATAACTCTCCTTGAAAAGGTAAAGTTGACATTTAAACTGGCCTACTAGACAAATGTTGGGATGGGCTTTCCTATGGTGCTACCCCCGAGGCTCTAGGAGCTTTCCTTCTTTGAGTTTCCAGTGTTTGTATGTTTAAAAGTTCTGTATCTCCTGAACGGAAGGTCGTAGAGACTCGGGGACAACTCCAGTGTGTTCAGCGTGCCCGAATTATGTCGGACAGAACTTGGTTTCAAGTCTCTAGGACCTACGGTTCTGGAGTTATAAGCGAAACATCTTTCTAAGTGCTGAGTCCGAAAAAAAAAGTTCCAATATGGGCCAATGCTGCCCTCTTGTGGCTTTGCGGAGATAATACATATCAGTGCATGACTAGGATAAGGGGGTTTTAACCAGGATGGCCCAAAGGGCCATCGTCAAATAACTCTCCTTGAAAAGGTAAAGTTGACATTTAAAGTGGCCTACTAGACTAATTTTGGGATGGGCTTTCCAATGGTGCTACCCCCGAGGCTCTAGGAGCTTTGGTTTCCGAGTTATGAGTGTTTTTATGTTTAAAAGTTCTGTATCTCCTGAACGGGTTAGGGTTAGGGTTAGGGTTAGGGTTAGGGTTAGGGTTAGGGTTAGGGTTAGGGTTAGGGTTAGGGTTAGGGTTAGGGGTTAGGGTTAGGGTTAGGGTTAGGGTTAGGGTTAGGGTTAGGGTTAGGGTTAGGGTTAGGGTTAGGGTTAGGGTTAGGGTTAGGGTTAGGGTTAGGGTTAGGGTTAGGGTTAGGGTTAGGGTTAGGGTTAGGGTTAGGGTTAGGGTTAGGGTTAGGGTTAGGGTTAGGGTTAGGGTTAGGGTTAGGGTTAGGGTTAGGGTTAGGGTTAGGGTTAGGGTTAGGGTTAGGGTTAGGGTTAGGGTTAGGGTTAGGGTTAGGGTTAGGGTTAGGGTTAGGGTTAGGGTTAGGGGTTAGGGTTAGGGTTAGGGTTAGGGTTAGGGTTAGGGTTAGGGTTAGGGTTAGGATAAGGGGGTTTTAACCAGGATGGCCCAAAGGGCCATCGTCAAATAACTCTCCTTGAAAAGGTAAAGTTGACATTTAAAGTGGCCTACTAGACTAATTTTGGGATGGGCTTTCCAATGGTGCTACCCCCGAGGCTCTAGGAGCTTTGGTTTCCGAGTTATGAGTGTTTTTATGTTTAAAAGTTCTGTATCTCCTGAACGGAAGGTCGTAGAGACTCGGGGACAACTCCAGTGTGTTCAGCGTGGCCGAATTATGTCTGACAGAACTTGGTTTCAAGTCTCTAGGACCTACGGTTCTGGAGTTATAAGCGAAAACGTCGGCCCAATGGGAATGAATGGGCGTCATTGAAAATATCTCTAAGTGTTGAGTCCAAAAAAAAAAAGTTCCCCCAGGAAGTGTCTATGAGCACGTTTCAGGCCATTTCGAGTGGTCTGGTAATGGTCTGTAGTGAAGTTTTCTAAAAACCCTATGTAAAAAGTTGGAATCTGAATGTGGAATCTGAATGTGGAATGTGGAATCTGAATGTGGAATCTGAATGTGGAATGTGGAATCTGGGTTAGGGTTAGGGTTAGGGTTAGGGTTAGGGTTAGGGTTAGGGTTAGGGTTAGGGTTAGGGTTAGGGTTAGGGTTAGGGTTAGGGTTAGGGTTAGGGTTAGGGTTAGGGTTAGGGTTAGGGGTTAGGGTTAGGGTTAGGGTTAGGGTTAGGGTTAGGGTTAGGGTTAGGGTTAGGGTTAGGGTTAGGGTTAGGGTTAGGGTTAGGGTTAGGGTTAGGGTTAGGGTTAGGGTTAGGGTTAGGGTTAGGGTTAGGGTTAGGGTTAGGGTTAGGGTTAGGGTTAGGGTTAGGGTTAGGGTTAGGGTTAGGGTTAGGGTTAGGGTTAGGGTTAGGGGGTTAGGGTTAGGGTTAGGGTTAGGGTTAGGGTTAGGGTTAGGGTTAGGGTTAGGGTTAGGGTTAGGGTTAGGGTTAGGGGTTAGGGTTAGGGTTAGGGTTAGGGTTAGGGTTAGGGTTAGGGTTAGGGTTAGGGTTAGGGTTAGGGTTAGGGTTAGGGTTAGGGTTAGGGTTAGGGTTAGGGTTAGGGTTAGGGTTAGGGTTAGGGTTAGGGTTAGGGTTAGGGTTAGGGTTAGGGTTAGGGTTAGGGTTAGGGTTAGGGTTAGGGTTAGGGTTAGGGTTAGGGTTAGGGTTAGGGTTAGGGTTAGGGTTAGGGTTAGGGTTAGGGTTAGGGTTAGGGTTAGGGTTAGGGTTAGGGTTAGGGTTAGGGTTAGGGTTAGGGTTAGGGTTAGGGTTAGGGTTAGGGTTAGGGTTAGGGTTAGGGTTAGGGTTAGGGTTAGGTTAAGAGCAATCTGCCCACTTTTCAAAAGTGGTTTTTTGGACGTAAATTTTGAACGCAGAGGGGCAACCTCATACCGAGACCATCCTCGGATACCTTGGGACCAGGCGCATTGGCCGTAAAAGTTTCGTCCCCCTGGTGGCGATTGTGGGTACTGCAATCGCGATTTGAAAAGTTTGAAGCTCCGTAACTCCCCAACGCAGAGGGGCAACACAATTCCAAGCAGTGCCTGTTGTAGCCCTTGGCCAGGACTACATGCTCACCAATTTTTAGCCATTTCCGAGAAACTTTTTTTAACATGGAAAAACAGGTTTTTTGGGAATAACGTCTGGTAGGGGAGGGGCAACTGCACAAGATTTTTAACCAAGATACTAGGCGTGGGGACGGATCAGAATCCGTTGAAATTTTGGTTCTATGTTGTTTCTATCCCGAGTTATGGCCGATTTGGTCTGCGCATGCGCAGTAGAGTTTTGGCCCATAATATGTCTGTTGAAAGAAGGGCTCTTCCTGATTCAAAATCCGTTGAAAGTAGGTCTCTATGACCTTCTTATCAGAAGTTATGGCCAAATGAGTACAAGTGAAATTGTGTGAAAATTTGACTAAGTGTTGAGTCCAAAAAAAAAAAGTTCCCCCAGGAAGTGTCTAGGAGCACGTTTCAGGCCATTTTGAGTGGTCTGGTAATGGTCTGTGGTGAAGTTTTTTAAAAACCCTATATAAAATATTTTTTTGTTAAAATTTGACTAAGTGTGGAGTCAAAAATGGTTTTTCCAAAAAGAATTTAGGAGCACGTTTCAGGCCATTTTGAGTCGTCTGGGGTTAGGGTTAGGGTTAGGGTTAGGGTTAGGGTTAGGGTTAGGGTTAGGGTTAGGGGTTAGGGTTAGGGTTAGGGTTAGGGTTAGGGTTAGGGTTAGGGTTAGGGGGGGGTTAGGGTTAGGGTTAGGGTTAGGGTTAGGGTTAGGGTTAGGGTTAGGGTTAGGGTTAGGGTTAGGGTTAGGGTTAGGGTTAGGGTTAGGGTTAGGGTTAGGGTTAGGGTTAGGGTTAGGGTTAGGGTTAGGGTTAGGGTTAGGGTTAGGGTTAGGGTTAGGGTTAGGGTTAGGGTTAGGGTTAGGGTTAGGGTTAGGGTTAGGGTTAGAGGGTTAGGGTTAGGGTTAGGGTTAGGGTTAGGGTTAGGGTTAGGGTTAGGGTTAGGTTATAGGGATAAATACGTCCTTTGAGACGCGTCTCAAGAATGTTTTTGCCAATAACTCCGGATAGGAATGCCCTATCATCATGGAACCAAGTTCCTTGGATTCCTTGGCCCCAGATCTTTCCAATGGTGTGTCGTTTGACCCCGTGGAACCTTGGGAAATATTCGAAATCTTAGTTTGAAACTTTAAAATGGCCATATCTCCGGAACGGTAAGTCGTAGAGACTTGATTTCAACTCTGGCGTGTTCAGCGACCCCAAATTAGGTCAGACGGAACTTGGTTTCAAGTCTCTAGGACCTACCGTTCTGGAGTTATAAGCGAAAACGTTTGCCCAATAGGAATGAATGGGCGTCATTGAAAATTTCTCTAAGTGTTGAGTCCAAAAAAAAAAAGTTCCCCCAGGAAGTGTCTAGGAGCACGTTTCAGGCCATTTTGAGTCGTTTGGTAATGGTCTGTGGGTTAGGGTTAGGGTTAGGGTTAGGGTTAGGGTTAGGGTTAGGGTTAGGGTTAGGGTTAGGGTTAGGGTTAGGGTTAGGGTTAGGGTTAGGGTTAGGGTTAGGGTTAGGGTTAGGGTTAGGGTTAGGGTTAGGGTTAGGGTTAGGGTTAGGGTTAGGGTTAGGGTTAGGGTTAGGGTTAGGATAAGGGGGTTTTAACCAGGATGGCCCAAAGGGCCATCGTCAAATAACTCTCCTTGAAAAGGTAAAGTTGACATTTAAAGTGGCCTACTAGACTAATTTTGGGATGGGCTTTCCAATGGTGCTACCCCCGAGGCTCTAGGAGCTTTGTTTTCCGAGTTATGAGTGTTTTTATGTTTAAAAGTTCTGTATCTCCTGAACGGAAGGTCGTAGAGACTCGGGGACAACTCCAGTGTGTTCAGCGTGGCCGAATTATGTCTGACGGAACTTGGTTTCAAGTCTCTAGGACCTACGGTTCTGGAGTTATAAGCGAAAACGTCGGCCCAATGGGAATGAATGGGCGTCATTGAAAATATCTCTAAGTGTTGAGTCCAAAAAAAAAAAGTTCCCCCAGGAAGTGTCTATGAGCACGTTTCAGGCCATTTCGAGTGGTCTGGTAATGGTCTGTAGTGAAGTTTTCTAAAAACCCTATGTAAAAAGTTGGAATCTGAATGTGGAATCTGAATGTGGAATGTGGAATCTGAATGTGGAATCTGAATGTGGAATGTGGAATCTGAATGTGGAATCTGAATGTGGAATCTGAATGTGGAATGTGGAATCTGAATGTGGAATCTGAATGTGGAATCTGAATGTGGAATGTGGAATCTGAATGTGGAAGCTGAATGTGGAATGTGGAATCTGAATGTGGAAGCTGGGCTAGGATAAGGGCCATCGTCAAATAACTCTCCTTGAAAAGGTAAAGTTGACATTTAAAGTGGCCTACTAGACTAATTTTGGGATGGGCTTTCCAATGGTGCTACCCCCGAGGCTCTAGGAGCTTTCCTTCTGTGAGTTTCCAGTGTTTTTATGTTTAAAAGTTCTGTATCTCCTGAACGGAAGGTCGTAGAGACTCGGGGACAACTCCAGTGTGTTCAGCGTGGCCGAATTATGTCGGACAGAACTTGGTTTCAAGTCTCTAGGACCTAGGGTTAGGGTTAGGGTTAGGGTTAGGGTTAGGGTTAGGGTTAGGGTTAGGGTTAGGGTTAGGATAAGGGGGTTTTAACCAGGATGGCCCAAAGGGCCATCCTGGTTAGGGTTAGGGTTAGGGTTAGGGTTAGGGTTAGGGTTAGGGTTAGGGTTAGGGTTAGGGTTAGGGTTAGGGTTAGGGTTAGGGTTAGGGTTAGGGTTAGGGTTAGGGTTAGGGTTAGGGTTAGGGTTAGGGTTAGGGTTAGGGTTAGGGTTAGGGTTAGGGTTAGGGTTAGGGTTAGGGTTAGGGTTAGGGTTAGGTTAAGAGCAATCTGCCCACTTTTCAAAAGTGGTTTTTTGGACGTAAATTTTGAACGCAGAGGGGCAACCTCATACCGAGACCATCCTCGGATACCTTGGGACCAGGCGCATTGGCCGAAAAAGTTTCGTCCCCCTGGTGGCGATTGTGGGTACTGCAATCGCGATTTGAAAAGTTTGAAGCTCTGTAACTCCCCAACGCAGAGGGGCAACACAATTCCAAGCAGTGCCTGTTGTAGCCCTTGGCCAGGACTACATGCTCACCAATTTTTAGCCATTTCCGAGTAACTTTTTTTAACATGGAAAAACAGGTTTTTTGGGAATAACGTCTGGTAGGGGAGGGGCAACTGCACAAGATTTTTAACCAAGATACTAGGCGTGGGGACGGATCAGAATCCGTTGAAATTTTGGTTCTATGTTGTTTCTATCCCGAGTTATGGCCGATTTGGTCTGCGCATGCGCAGTAGTGTTTTGGCCCATAATATGTCTGTTGAAAGAGGGGCTCTTCCTGATTCCAAATCCGTTGAAAGTAGGTCTTTATGACCTTCCTATCAGAAGTTATGGCCAAATGAGTACAAGTGAAATTGTGTGAAAATTTGACTAAGTGTGGAGTCAAAAATACTTCCCACAGAAAGTGTCTAGGAGCACGTTCCAGGCCATTTTGAGTGGTCTGGTAATGGTCTGTGGTGAAGTTTTCTAAAAACCCTATGTAAAAAGTTGGAATCTGAATGTGGAATCTGAATGTGGAATGTGGAATCTGAATGTGGAATCTGTATGTGGAATGTGGAATCTGAATGTGGAATCTGAATGTGGAATGTGGAATCTGAATGTGGAATCTGAATGTGGAATCTGGAATCTGAATGTGGAATCTGAATGTGGAATGTGGAATCTGAATGTGGAATCTGAATGTGGAATGTGGAATCTGAATGTGGAATCTGAATGTGGAAGTGGAATGTGGAATCTGAATGTGGAATCTGAATGTGGAATGTGGAATCTGAATGTGGAATCTGAATGTGGAAGCTGAATGTGGAATGTGGAATCTGAATGTGGAAGCTGGGCTAGGATAAGGGGGTTTTAACCAGGATGGCCCAAAGGGCCATCGTCAAATAACTCTCCTTGAAAAGGTAAAGTTGACATTTAAAGTGGCCTACTAGACTAATTTTGGGATGGGCTTTCCAATGGTGCTACCCCCGAGGCTCTAGGAGCTTTGTTTTCCGAGTTATGAGTGTTTTTATGTTTAAAAGTTCTGTATCTCCTGAACGGAAGGTCGTAGAGACTCGGGGACAACTCCAGTGTGTTCAGCGTGCCTGAATTATGTCTGACGGAACTTGGTTTCAAGTCTCTAGGACCTACGGTTCTGGAGTTATAAGCGAAAACGTTCGCCCAATAGGAATGAATGGGCGTCATTGAAAATATCTCTAAGTGTTGAGTCCAAAAAAAAAAAAGTTCCCCCAGGAAGTGTCTAGGAGCACGTTTCAGGCCATTTTGAGTGGTCTGGTAATGGTCTGTGGTGAACTTTTTTAAAAACCCTATATAAAATATTTTTTTGTAAAAAATTTGACTAAGTGGGTTAGGGTTAGGGTTAGGGTTAGGGTTAGGGTTAGGGTTAGGGTTAGGGTTAGGGGGTTAGGGTTAGGGTTAGGGTTAGGTTAAGAGCAATCTGCCCACTTTTCAAAAGTGGTTTTTTGGACGTAAATTTTGAACGCAGAGGGGCAACCTCATACCGAGGGTTAGGGTTAGGGTTAGGGTTAGGGTTAGGGTTAGGGTTAGGGTTAGGGTTAGGGTTAGGGTTAGGGTTAGGGTTAGGGTTAGGGTTAGGGGTTAGGGTTAGGGTTAGGGTTAGGGTTAGGGTTAGGGTTAGGGTTAGGGGGTTAGGGTTAGGGTTAGGTTAAGAGCAATCTGCCCACTTTTCAAAAGTGGTTTTTTGGACGTAAATTTTGAACGCAGAGGGGCAACCTCATACCGAGGGTTAGGGTTAGGGTTAGGGTTAGGGTTAGGGTTAGGGTTAGGGTTAGGGTTAGGGTTAGGGTTAGGGTTAGGGGGTTAGGGTTAGGGTTAGGGGGTTAGGGTTAGGGTTAGGGTTAGGGTTAGGGGGTTAGGGTTAGGGTTAGGGTTAGGGTTAGGGTTAGGGTTAGGGTTAGGGTTAGGGTTAGGGTTAGGGTTAGGGTTAGGGTTAGGGTTAGGGTTAGGGTTAGGGTTAGGGTTAGGGTTAGGGTAGGGTTAGGGTTAGGGTTAGGGTTAGGGTTAGGGTTAGGGTTAGGGTTAGGGTTAGGGTTAGGGTTAGGGTTAGGGTTAGGGTTAGGGTTAGGGTTAGGGGTTAGGGTTAGGGTTAGGGTTAGGGTTAGGGTTAGGGTTAGGGTTAGGGTTAGGGTTAGGGTTAGGGTTAGGGTTAGGGTTAGGGTTAGGGTTAGGGTTAGGGTTAGGGTTAGGTTAAGAGCAATCTGCCCACTTTTCAAAAGTGGTTTTTTGGACGTAAATTTTGAACGCAGAGGGGCAACCTCATACCGAGACCATCCTCGGATACCTTGGGACCAGGCGCATTGGCCGAAAAAGTTTCGTCCCCCTGGTGGCGATTGTGGGTACTGCAATCGCGATTTGAAAAGTTTGAAGCTCTGTAACTCCCCAACGCAGAGGGGCAACACAATTCCAAGCAGTGCCTGTTGTAGCCCTTGGCCAGGACTACATGCTCACCAATTTTTAGCCATTTCCGAGTAACTTTTTTTAACATGGAAAAACAGGTTTTTTGGGAATAACGTCTGGTAGGGGAGGGGCAACTGCACAAGATTTTTAACCAAGATACTAGGCGTGGGGACGGATCAGAATCCGTTGAAATTTTGGTTCTATGTTGTTTCTATCCCGAGTTATGGCCGATTTGGTCTGCGCATGCGCAGTAGTGTTTTGGCCCATAATATGTCTGTTGAAAGAGGGGCTCTTCCTGATTCCAAATCCGTTGAAAGTAGGTCTTTATGACCTTCCTATCAGAAGTTATGGCCAAATGAGTACAAGTGAAATTGTGTGAAAATTTGACTAAGTGTGGAGTCAAAAATACTTCCCACAGAAAGTGTCTAGGAGCACGTTCCAGGCCATTTTGAGTGGTCTGGTAATGGTCTGTGGTGAAGTTTTCTAAAAACCCTATGTAAAAAGTTGGAATCTGAATGTGGAATCTGAATGTGGAATGTGGAATCTGAATGTGGAATCTGTATGTGGAATGTGGAATCTGAATGTGGAATCTGAATGTGGAATGTGGAATCTGAATGTGGAATCTGAATGTGGAATCTGGAATCTGAATGTGGAATCTGAATGTGGAATGTGGAATCTGAATGTGGAATCTGAATGTGGAATGTGGAATCTGAATGTGGAATCTGAATGTGGAAGTGGAATGTGGAATCTGAATGTGGAATCTGAATGTGGAATGTGGAATCTGAATGTGGAATCTGAATGTGGAAGCTGAATGTGGAATGTGGAATCTGAATGTGGAAGCTGGGCTAGGATAAGGGGGTTTTAACCAGGATGGCCCAAAGGGCCATCGTCAAATAACTCTCCTTGAAAAGGTAAAGTTGACATTTAAAGTGGCCTACTAGACTAATTTTGGGATGGGCTTTCCAATGGTGCTACCCCCGAGGCTCTAGGAGCTTTGTTTTCCGAGTTATGAGTGTTTTTATGTTTAAAAGTTCTGTATCTCCTGAACGGAAGGTCGTAGAGACTCGGGGACAACTCCAGTGTGTTCAGCGTGCCTGAATTATGTCTGACGGAACTTGGTTTCAAGTCTCTAGGACCTACGGTTCTGGAGTTATAAGCGAAAACGTTCGCCCAATAGGAATGAATGGGCGTCATTGAAAATATCTCTAAGTGTTGAGTCCAAAAAAAAAAAAGTTCCCCCAGGAAGTGTCTAGGAGCACGTTTCAGGCCATTTTGAGTGGTCTGGTAATGGTCTGTGGTGAACTTTTTTAAAAACCCTATATAAAATATTTTTTTGTAAAAAATTTGACTAAGTGGGTTAGGGTTAGGGTTAGGGTTAGGGTTAGGGTTAGGGTTAGGGTTAGGGTTAGGGGGTTAGGGTTAGGGTTAGGGTTAGGTTAAGAGCAATCTGCCCACTTTTCAAAAGTGGTTTTTTGGACGTAAATTTTGAACGCAGAGGGGCAACCTCATACCGAGGGTTAGGGTTAGGGTTAGGGTTAGGGTTAGGGTTAGGGTTAGGGTTAGGGTTAGGGTTAGGGTTAGGGTTAGGGTTAGGGTTAGGGTTAGGGGTTAGGGTTAGGGTTAGGGTTAGGGTTAGGGTTAGGGTTAGGGTTAGGGGGTTAGGGTTAGGGTTAGGTTAAGAGCAATCTGCCCACTTTTCAAAAGTGGTTTTTTGGACGTAAATTTTGAACGCAGAGGGGCAACCTCATACCGAGGGTTAGGGTTAGGGTTAGGGTTAGGGTTAGGGTTAGGGTTAGGGTTAGGGTTAGGGTTAGGGTTAGGGTTAGGGGGTTAGGGTTAGGGTTAGGGGGTTAGGGTTAGGGTTAGGGTTAGGGTTAGGGGGTTAGGGTTAGGGTTAGGGTTAGGGTTAGGGTTAGGGTTAGGGTTAGGGTTAGGGTTAGGGTTAGGGTTAGGGTTAGGGTTAGGGTTAGGGTTAGGGTTAGGGTTAGGGTTAGGGTTAGGGTTAGGGTTAGGGTTAGGGTTAGGGTTAGGGTTAGGGTTAGGGTTAGGGTTAGGGTTAGGGTTAGGGTTAGGGTTAGGGTTAGGGTTAGGGTTAGGGTTAGGGTTAGGGTTAGGGTTAGGGTTAGGGTTAGGGTTAGGGTTAGGGTTAGGGTTAGGGTTAGGGTTAGGGTTAGGGTTAGGGTTAGGGTTAGGGTTAGGGTTAGGGTTAGGGTTAGGGTTAGGTTAAGAGCAATCTGCCCACTTTTCAAAAGTGGTTTTTTGGACGTAAATTTTGAACGCAGAGGGGCAACCTCATACCGAGACCATCCTCGGATACCTTGGGACCAGGCGCATTGGCCGAAAAAGTTTCGTCCCCCTGGTGGCGATTGTGGGTACTGCAATCGCGATTTGAAAAGTTTGAAGCTCTGTAACTCCCCAACGCAGAGGGGCAACACAATTCCAAGCAGTGCCTGTTGTAGCCCTTGGCCAGGACTACATGCTCACCAATTTTTAGCCATTTCCGAGTAACTTTTTTTAACATGGAAAAACAGGTTTTTTGGGAATAACGTCTGGTAGGGGAGGGGCAACTGCACAAGATTTTTAACCAAGATACTAGGCGTGGGGACGGATCAGAATCCGTTGAAATTTTGGTTCTATGTTGTTTCTATCCCGAGTTATGGCCGATTTGGTCTGCGCATGCGCAGTAGTGTTTTGGCCCATAATATGTCTGTTGAAAGAGGGGCTCTTCCTGATTCCAAATCCGTTGAAAGTAGGTCTTTATGACCTTCCTATCAGAAGTTATGGCCAAATGAGTACAAGTGAAATTGTGTGAAAATTTGACTAAGTGTGGAGTCAAAAATACTTCCCACAGAAAGTGTCTAGGAGCACGTTCCAGGCCATTTTGAGTGGTCTGGTAATGGTCTGTGGTGAAGTTTTCTAAAAACCCTATGTAAAAAGTTGGAATCTGAATGTGGAATCTGAATGTGGAATGTGGAATCTGAATGTGGAATCTGTATGTGGAATGTGGAATCTGAATGTGGAATCTGAATGTGGAATGTGGAATCTGAATGTGGAATCTGAATGTGGAATCTGGAATCTGAATGTGGAATCTGAATGTGGAATGTGGAATCTGAATGTGGAATCTGAATGTGGAATGTGGAATCTGAATGTGGAATCTGAATGTGGAAGTGGAATGTGGAATCTGAATGTGGAATCTGAATGTGGAATGTGGAATCTGAATGTGGAATCTGAATGTGGAAGCTGAATGTGGAATGTGGAATCTGAATGTGGAAGCTGGGCTAGGATAAGGGGGTTTTAACCAGGATGGCCCAAAGGGCCATCGTCAAATAACTCTCCTTGAAAAGGTAAAGTTGACATTTAAAGTGGCCTACTAGACTAATTTTGGGATGGGCTTTCCAATGGTGCTACCCCCGAGGCTCTAGGAGCTTTGTTTTCCGAGTTATGAGTGTTTTTATGTTTAAAAGTTCTGTATCTCCTGAACGGAAGGTCGTAGAGACTCGGGGACAACTCCAGTGTGTTCAGCGTGCCTGAATTATGTCTGACGGAACTTGGTTTCAAGTCTCTAGGACCTACGGTTCTGGAGTTATAAGCGAAAACGTTCGCCCAATAGGAATGAATGGGCGTCATTGAAAATATCTCTAAGTGTTGAGTCCAAAAAAAAAAAAGTTCCCCCAGGAAGTGTCTAGGAGCACGTTTCAGGCCATTTTGAGTGGTCTGGTAATGGTCTGTGGTGAACTTTTTTAAAAACCCTATATAAAATATTTTTTTGTAAAAAATTTGACTAAGTGGGTTAGGGTTAGGGTTAGGGTTAGGGTTAGGGTTAGGGTTAGGGTTAGGGTTAGGGGGTTAGGGTTAGGGTTAGGGTTAGGTTAAGAGCAATCTGCCCACTTTTCAAAAGTGGTTTTTTGGACGTAAATTTTGAACGCAGAGGGGCAACCTCATACCGAGGGTTAGGGTTAGGGTTAGGGTTAGGGTTAGGGTTAGGGTTAGGGTTAGGGTTAGGGTTAGGGTTAGGGTTAGGGTTAGGGTTAGGGTTAGGGGTTAGGGTTAGGGTTAGGGTTAGGGTTAGGGTTAGGGTTAGGGTTAGGGGGTTAGGGTTAGGGTTAGGTTAAGAGCAATCTGCCCACTTTTCAAAAGTGGTTTTTTGGACGTAAATTTTGAACGCAGAGGGGCAACCTCATACCGAGGGTTAGGGTTAGGGTTAGGGTTAGGGTTAGGGTTAGGGTTAGGGTTAGGGTTAGGGTTAGGGTTAGGGTTAGGGGGTTAGGGTTAGGGTTAGGGGGTTAGGGTTAGGGTTAGGGTTAGGGTTAGGGGGTTAGGGTTAGGGTTAGGGTTAGGGTTAGGGTTAGGGTTAGGGTTAGGGTTAGGGTTAGGGTTAGGGTTAGGGTTAGGGTTAGGGTTAGGGTTAGGGTTAGGGTTAGGGTTAGGGTTAGGGTAGGGTTAGGGTTAGGGTTAGGGTTAGGGTTAGGGTTAGGGTTAGGGTTAGGGTTAGGGTTAGGGTTAGGGTTAGGGTTAGGGTTAGGGTTAGGGTTAGGGGTTAGGGTTAGGGTTAGGGTTAGGGTTAGGGTTAGGGTTAGGGTTAGGGTTAGGGTTAGGGTTAGGGTTAGGGTTAGGGTTAGGGTTAGGGTTAGGGTTAGGGTTAGGGTTAGGTTAAGAGCAATCTGCCCACTTTTCAAAAGTGGTTTTTTGGACGTAAATTTTGAACGCAGAGGGGCAACCTCATACCGAGACCATCCTCGGATACCTTGGGACCAGGCGCATTGGCCGAAAAAGTTTCGTCCCCCTGGTGGCGATTGTGGGTACTGCAATCGCGATTTGAAAAGTTTGAAGCTCTGTAACTCCCCAACGCAGAGGGGCAACACAATTCCAAGCAGTGCCTGTTGTAGCCCTTGGCCAGGACTACATGCTCACCAATTTTTAGCCATTTCCGAGTAACTTTTTTTAACATGGAAAAACAGGTTTTTTGGGAATAACGTCTGGTAGGGGAGGGGCAACTGCACAAGATTTTTAACCAAGATACTAGGCGTGGGGACGGATCAGAATCCGTTGAAATTTTGGTTCTATGTTGTTTCTATCCCGAGTTATGGCCGATTTGGTCTGCGCATGCGCAGTAGTGTTTTGGCCCATAATATGTCTGTTGAAAGAGGGGCTCTTCCTGATTCCAAATCCGTTGAAAGTAGGTCTTTATGACCTTCCTATCAGAAGTTATGGCCAAATGAGTACAAGTGAAATTGTGTGAAAATTTGACTAAGTGTGGAGTCAAAAATACTTCCCACAGAAAGTGTCTAGGAGCACGTTCCAGGCCATTTTGAGTGGTCTGGTAATGGTCTGTGGTGAAGTTTTCTAAAAACCCTATGTAAAAAGTTGGAATCTGAATGTGGAATCTGAATGTGGAATGTGGAATCTGAATGTGGAATCTGTATGTGGAATGTGGAATCTGAATGTGGAATCTGAATGTGGAATGTGGAATCTGAATGTGGAATCTGAATGTGGAATCTGGAATCTGAATGTGGAATCTGAATGTGGAATGTGGAATCTGAATGTGGAATCTGAATGTGGAATGTGGAATCTGAATGTGGAATCTGAATGTGGAAGTGGAATGTGGAATCTGAATGTGGAATCTGAATGTGGAATGTGGAATCTGAATGTGGAATCTGAATGTGGAAGCTGAATGTGGAATGTGGAATCTGAATGTGGAAGCTGGGCTAGGATAAGGGGGTTTTAACCAGGATGGCCCAAAGGGCCATCGTCAAATAACTCTCCTTGAAAAGGTAAAGTTGACATTTAAAGTGGCCTACTAGACTAATTTTGGGATGGGCTTTCCAATGGTGCTACCCCCGAGGCTCTAGGAGCTTTGTTTTCCGAGTTATGAGTGTTTTTATGTTTAAAAGTTCTGTATCTCCTGAACGGAAGGTCGTAGAGACTCGGGGACAACTCCAGTGTGTTCAGCGTGGCCGAATTATGTCTGACGGAACTTGGTTTCAAGTCTCTAGGACCTACGGTTCTGGAGTTATAAGCGAAAACGTCGGCCCAATGGGAATGAATGGGCGTCATTGAAAATATCTCTAAGTGTTGAGTCCAAAAAAAAAAAGTTCCCCCAGGAAGTGTCTAGGAGCACGTTTCAGGCCATTTTGAGTGGTCTGGTAATGGTCTGTGGTGAAGTTTTTTAAAAACCCTATATAAAATATTTTTTTGTAAAAAATTTGACTAAGTGTGGAGTCGAAAATGGTTTTTCCAAAAAGTATTTAGGAGCACGTTTCAGGCCATTTTGAGTCGTCTGGTAAGGGTTAGGGTTAGGGTTAGGGTTAGGGTTAGGGTTAGGGTTAGGGTTAGGGGTTAGGGTTAGGGTTAGGGTTAGGGTTAGGGTTAGGGTTAGGGTTAGGGTTAGGGTTAGGGTTAGGGTTAGGGGTTAGGGTTAGGGTTAGGGTTAGGGTTAGGGTTAGGGTTAGGGTTAGGGTTAGGGTTAGGGTTAGGGTTAGGGTTAGGGTTAGGGTTAGGGTTAGGGTTAGGGTTAGGGTTAGGGTTAGGGTTAGGGTTAGGGTTAGGGTTAGGGTTAGGGTTAGGGTTAGGGTTAGGGTTAGGGTTAGGGTTAGGGTTAGGGTTAGGGTTAGGGTTAGGGTTAGGGTTAGGGTTAGGGTTAGGGTAGGGTTAGGGTTAGGGTTAGGGTTAGGGTTAGGGTTAGGGTTAGGGTTAGGGTTAGGGTTAGGGTTAGGGTTAGGGTTAGGGTTAGGGTTAGGGTTAGGGTTAGGGTTAGGGTTAGGGTTAGGGTTAGGGTTAGGGTTAGGGTTAGGGTTAGGGTTAGGGTTAGGGTTAGGGTTAGGGTTAGGGTTAGGGTTAGGGTTAGGGTTAGGGTTAGGGTTAGGGTTAGGGTTAGGGTTAGGGTTAGGGTTAGAGGGTTAGGGTTAGGGTTAGGGTTAGGGTTAGGGTTAGGGTTAGGGTTAGGGTTAGGGTTAGGGTTAGGGTTAGAGGGTTAGGGTTAGGGTTAGGGTTAGGGTTAGGGTTAGGGTTAGGGTTAGGGTTAGGGTTAGGGTTAGGGTTAGGGTTAGGGTTAGGGTTAGGGTTAGGGTTAGGGTTAGGGTTAGGGTTAGGGTTAGAGGGTTAGGGTTAGGGTTAGGGTTAGGGTTAGGGTTAGGGTTAGGGTTAGGTTAAGAGCAATCTGCCCACTTTTCAAAAGTGGTTTTTTGGACGTAAATTTTGAACGCAGAGGGGCAACCTCATACCGAGACCATCCTCGGATACCTTGGGACCAGGCGCATTGGCCGAAAAAGTTTCGTCCCCCTGGTGGCGATTGTGGGTACTGCAATCGCGATTTGAAAAGTTTGAAGCTCTGTAACTCCCCAACGCAGAGGGGCAACACAATTCCAAGCAGTGCCTGTTGTAGCCCTTGGCCAGGACTACATGCTCACCAATTTTTAGCCATTTCCGAGTAACTTTTTTTAACATGGAAAAACAGGTTTTTTGGGAATAACGTCTGGTAGGGGAGGGGCAACTGCACAAGATTTTTAACCAAGATACTAGGCGTGGGGACGGATCAGAATCCGTTGAAATTTTGGTTCTATGTTGTTTCTATCCCGAGTTATGGCCGATTTGGTCTGCGCATGCGCAGTAGTGTTTTGGCCCATAATATGTCTGTTGAAAGAGGGGCTCTTCCTGATTCCAAATCCGTTGAAAGTAGGTCTTTATGACCTTCCTATCAGAAGTTATGGCCAAATGAGTACAAGTGAAATTGTGTGAAAATTTGACTAAGTGTGGAGTCAAAAATACTTCCCACAGAAAGTGTCTAGGAGCACGTTCCAGGCCATTTTGAGTGGTCTGGTAATGGTCTGTGGTGAAGTTTTCTAAAAACCCTATGTAAAAAGTTGGAATCTGAATGTGGAATCTGAATGTGGAATGTGGAATCTGAATGTGGAATCTGTATGTGGAATGTGGAATCTGAATGTGGAATCTGAATGTGGAATGTGGAATCTGAATGTGGAATCTGAATGTGGAATCTGGAATCTGAATGTGGAATCTGAATGTGGAATGTGGAATCTGAATGTGGAATCTGAATGTGGAATGTGGAATCTGAATGTGGAATCTGAATGTGGAAGTGGAATGTGGAATCTGAATGTGGAATCTGAATGTGGAATGTGGAATCTGAATGTGGAATCTGAATGTGGAAGCTGAATGTGGAATGTGGAATCTGAATGTGGAAGCTGGGCTAGGATAAGGGGGTTTTAACCAGGATGGCCCAAAGGGCCATCGTCAAATAACTCTCCTTGAAAAGGTAAAGTTGACATTTAAAGTGGCCTACTAGACTAATTTTGGGATGGGCTTTCCAATGGTGCTACCCCCGAGGCTCTAGGAGCTTTGTTTTCCGAGTTATGAGTGTTTTTATGTTTAAAAGTTCTGTATCTCCTGAACGGAAGGTCGTAGAGACTCGGGGACAACTCCAGTGTGTTCAGCGTGGCCGAATTATGTCTGACGGAACTTGGTTTCAAGTCTCTAGGACCTACGGTTCTGGAGTTATAAGCGAAAACGTCGGCCCAATGGGAATGAATGGGCGTCATTGAAAATATCTCTAAGTGTTGAGTCCAAAAAAAAAAAGTTCCCCCAGGAAGTGTCTAGGAGCACGTTTCAGGCCATTTTGAGTGGTCTGGTAATGGTCTGTGGTGAAGTTTTTTAAAAACCCTATATAAAATATTTTTTTGTAAAAAATTTGACTAAGTGTGGAGTCGAAAATGGTTTTTCCAAAAAGTATTTAGGAGCACGTTTCAGGCCATTTTGAGTCGTCTGGTAAGGGTTAGGGTTAGGGTTAGGGTTAGGGTTAGGGTTAGGGTTAGGGTTAGGGGTTAGGGTTAGGGTTAGGGTTAGGGTTAGGGTTAGGGTTAGGGTTAGGGTTAGGGTTAGGGTTAGGGTTAGGGGTTAGGTTAAGAGCAATCTGCCCACTTTTCAAAAGTGGTTTTTTGGACGTAAATTTTGAACGCAGAGGGGCAACCTCATACCGAGACCATCCTCGGATACCTTGGGACCAGGCGCATTGGCCGAAAAAGTTTCGTCCCCCTGGTGGCGATTGTGGGTACTGCAATCGCGATTTGAAAAGTTTGAAGCTCTGTAACTCCCCAACGCAGAGGGGCAACACAATTCCAAGCAGTGCCTGTTGTAGCCCTTGGCCAGGACTACATGCTCACCAATTTTTAGCCATTTCCGAGTAACTTTTTTTAACATGGAAAAACAGGTTTTTTGGGAATAACGTCTGGTAGGGGAGGGGCAACTGCACAAGATTTTTAACCAAGATACTAGGCGTGGGGACGGATCAGAATCCGTTGAAATTTTGGTTCTATGTTGTTTCTATCCCGAGTTATGGCCGATTTGGTCTGCGCATGCGCAGTAGTGTTTTGGCCCATAATATGTCTGTTGAAAGAGGGGCTCTTCCTGATTCCAAATCCGTTGAAAGTAGGTCTTTATGACCTTCCTATCAGAAGTTATGGCCAAATGAGTACAAGTGAAATTGTGTGAAAATTTGACTAAGTGTGGAGTCAAAAATACTTCCCACAGAAAGTGTCTAGGAGCACGTTCCAGGCCATTTTGAGTGGTCTGGTAATGGTCTGTGGTGAAGTTTTCTAAAAACCCTATGTAAAAAGTTGGAATCTGAATGTGGAATCTGAATGTGGAATGTGGAATCTGAATGTGGAATCTGTATGTGGAATGTGGAATCTGAATGTGGAATCTGAATGTGGAATGTGGAATCTGAATGTGGAATCTGAATGTGGAATCTGGAATCTGAATGTGGAATCTGAATGTGGAATGTGGAATCTGAATGTGGAATCTGAATGTGGAATGTGGAATCTGAATGTGGAATCTGAATGTGGAAGTGGAATGTGGAATCTGAATGTGGAATCTGAATGTGGAATGTGGAATCTGAATGTGGAATCTGAATGTGGAAG